>SNQJ01S0003642.1:632049-654600 GCA_010110895.2 Picea sitchensis
TTTGTATAAGCTGTAGGCTTATGAGTTTTGTTAGGCCAAGGAGCCTAAGTGTTGAACGCTAAGAGCCTGTTGATGTACTTGTATGTATGCAGGTCAATTAATAAAATATAAATACCGCCAGTGCAGACTGACCACGATGAAAGGGTGATGGGGGACTGAGCGTCCACAGAGTGGGCAAGGGATTAAGGGGCTGAAAGGTGGGAAAGGGGCCGAGTAAGGAGCCTAGGGGCTAAGCCTAGGGGCTAAGCCTAGGGGGCTTAGGCCTGGAATAATATTTTATTATTGTTACTAAATATCCATGTGCACACTATTTTTATCCTAAGTCCTTTTGAAGGACCCGTGATTCCCCAAGTGGTGGGAGGAAGGCGTACGGATGGTATGCATGCAGTTCCCAGGGTGACAAGTGTCAACCCTGGTGCATGCAAATATAAGCCTTGAACTGAACCGTGGGTGGGGGGGCTCCTCCATTCTGAACCGAACCTCTGTGTGTGAAACCGTACGACCTCTGCCGGATATCCTGATTCATCTCTGAACCTGTTAAGCTGCTTTTTCCTAAGGAAAACTGGGTATTACCCTGTCCAGAGCTATGAGTCTGTATCTGTCCCAGACAATCCCGAGTGCGTATTCCATGAACTAGAATTCCCTGTGTTGAACTCGAGTGGAAGAATCCCTGGTGGTTCGGGAAAATTGAACTAGCCTGTGCGTGAAGCCTGCTCCGAAATCATCTCCGTGAGATCATTTCGTGATTGCCAAGCTGTTGTTGGAAGTATTGTCTGTGTTTCCTGTGGATTGTTGTGAATGCGCAGAACTGGACTGCGTGAGGCTTTTTGGCCTGTGAGCGACCCCTCCAGGTGAGGGAGTGCGCAGAGGGAGAAGAGGACTCCTGGAAGGAATCCCTGTAGCTACCATAAAGCCCAGAGAATTCCGGTCCGGTCTGTTCCTGTAACCCAAGGTAAGTGAGACTGGCAGCCGAAGGACTGTCTAGGTGACAGAAAAGGTGCACTCTCCTGGGGTGGAACAGGCATGTGGGGAATGAGGGTTTGTGTGCAGTGAGCGTGGGAGATTCCTGGGAGAGCTTCTTCCTGGTGAATGTGTATGTGCTATCTTCCCTGTAACCTCAGCATGAGTCTAGTTTCCTTGCCTTGGGGTGGAGCTCGGTCCCAGCTCGGGGGTGACCTACTGTTGAGCTGATGAACAGTGTGGTCTAAGGCTGGGAGGTTCGTGGAAGGCCTGCACTTGGTTGGTGATTTCTCCAGCTGATACAAGATAAAATATTCTGAATTATGTTTTAACACTTTTGGCATGACTGTGTTGTTCATGTATCATGTATTCCGCTGTGTAAATGAATTAAACATAAATGCTATGGAACATTTAATATAGCAGTACCCATATATTTTACTCTGAGTTTTAAACGTATTTAATTGTATTAAATGCATTTTCTTATAATTCCATGCAAGGAATGGTAATCTGAGAGGTTGGGAAACCTGGGTAGTGAAGGGTACACTACACCAACATACTAGGCAACACATGAGAAAAACTACCAAACATATGCCAACAAGTTTCATTGCTTTTGGCACACTTTTCCAAGCAGAACCATATCTGAAATCACTTTAATTACTGTATATTTACAACAATAAATCAACTCTATTATCTTTGAATTAAAACTTAAATCCGTTAATGATTTCAACCTTTAAATATGTGAAATCAACATGAACAACAAGTGTTGGAAATTACTTAATCTAGAAATCATATATGCAATTACACACGTAATGTACAACTAATATATATATATATATATATATATATATATATATATATATATATATATATATATATATATATATATATATATATATACACATACTATATATATTCAGTTATATATAAAATTAAGTGTATGTACATCCATGACTTTATTAGAAGATGGCAGTTATATATAAGAATTAAGTATATGTACATCCCACAACTTTATTAGAAAGATGGTACAATCTCCAAGCTCTCCAAAACACTAGCTAAGGAAAACCAAGAAAACCCTATCCACCACCAAAGATCTCCAACAAACAAGCATTAACACAAGAAAGTCCTCTTTGGCTTCGACACTTGTCTCCTGCAAGTACAAGCTATCTCCTTCTCCTCCTCAACAATGCTTTCTTTCCCCTAAGGTTTTACCAAACTCTAGTCTTTTTTACCTCCTTGGGGTGAAAATCCTAACCCTAGAATTTCCCTTGGATTCTCCAAGAAACTTGGTGCTCAACATAAAGAGAGAGACTACAATATGGAACCAATACAAGAGAGAGAGGTGTGCTCCACTCCTCACATATCTAATATAGGACGACGAATGAATGAATAATGAAAGGACTCTATCCTTCCTCTATTTATATGATATGTAAGGGAGGCCAATGATATAAAATGGACTTAAGCCCTTACATTCAATCATTCTCTAACAAGAAGGTCCACGCATGTGAAACGATCCACTCGAAAAAGACACATATCAAGTTGCAAAGTGATTTCCTCAACAAGAAAGGCTCCAATGTATGAGCACTCCTCAAGAAAGGTCCAATGCTTCTCCTCCGAGGGTTCTAAGGCTCCAACACTCCAAATCTATGTGCTCCTCTAGGTCCACCACTCCTACATGATCACTTCCTCAACCCAAGCTAGAATAAATTAGGTGCAATCCTCCCTGCAAATGATCCAAGTGTGCCCATTATATCTAGGGATTAACGTCCTCCTCCAGAATCCCAAGTGCTCCTCTAAAGCAAGGTTTTTTCCAAGCAAGCAACTCAACTTCCATGTGGCCATCATGAAGAAGAAACCTAGTTGTGTAAATGTGACCAAGCATTAAGTAAGGTCTATCAATTCAATAGGAAGCCACCTCCACAAGTGAATTTCCATCATGGAACAACTATGGGATCACCCATACACCATGCACCACACATCACATGAAGCACCTCCAAACAAGGTGTTAACACTTTTAGAGTGACCCCGAATCCTAACAAACTTGGGTGGGGAGGATAATCATTTCTCCTCTCAAGCACCCACACTAAACAAATGTATATTTAGTTTGGGGATTTAAAGATGACCTCATAAATCATCCAAAATATGTGAAAATATAGGGGCCAAATAAAAACCATGCATACAAATTCTAATGGAAGAAGAATGGGCGAAACAACATAAGAAGTAAGCAATTCATTTTTATTTTATTTCACTCATAGGGTATAAATTTCATAAAGCATGTTAAAATTCACTATCTACTAGAAAAACACATGAGGATTGTTGTTTTGATAAGATACACTCATTTAACACATGAGGATTGTGGTTTTGATAAGATACAATCCTAAATGAAAAATGAAAAATAATTTAGATGGACGAACTTTAGGTTTTGAAAAAGAGCACTTTAAAAGAGGAAAGATGCAGGAGAAAATTTTGAGACCAATTACAAGATTTAATATACAAAACAAGTCCTAGATGCTTATAAATGTAGGAATACATGCTAGTAGATCATATTCCAAGCTAGGGTTAGTAATGGGGGGAAACCATGACCCTCAAGAAGATGAGTAACTCGACGAAATTTACCTTACCCAAGATTATAAACAATACCAAACATGGTTAGAACCACAAGGAACAATAATACACCAATGCAACATATTTATTGAAAAATAGGTAAAGTAACAAGATCTTGATACACACTCAAGGAGTTTTGATGGACCATAATATTCTAGATGCCCACTCACAACACCAAGAAACAAGACAAATACTCTTATAGAAATTACAATCTCTTAGTTAGAATAACAATAAACAATGAAGAAATCTAGTAAGTATTCATCTCATGTGATATAAAGTGTTGGAGGAGATTATGGTGACAAAAGGAAGGATACAAATAAGAAAGGAAAACATAACCAAGAAAAGGGTAGATGGGCCCCATGAAATCCTAGAGGGGAAGATTCAAAGGAAATCAAAGAAAGTCAGGAGTCAGAGAACAACTAAGAAGATGTATCTAGGATATTGATTAATACATACCATATTAGTACAACCCCACACATTATGGAAAACATCAAACAAGGGGATAACTACAATCAAATTGTAAGTAATACACGTACATAAAATCATGTATAAATTGAAGAAAATTTAAATAGTGTGCATGGTAAACATCCATAAGAAAGTGCACAATCAACTAATCACAAGAATTTTAAACACAACTAATAAAATGAGGAGTCTATTTCCACACCCTTGAATGACCCATTGCCAAAGTGAGGGTAGAGAACTCCCACCTTCCCTAAGTGACTTCTTCAACCAACAATTATCTAAAACATGACATAATTAGTTGGAATGTATTCCCCTTCCAACATGAGTTGAGAATTATGAAGGTAAGGAAGCTGCATATGCATTTATAAATGAGAAAAATATAAGCAAAAAACTTCTATATGCACATATGTTATCCTTTTGTATTTATAAGATATATGAGTGATATGCAACATAACAATGAGCTTCCCACAAGTGTGGTCTTGTGGTAAGCATTGGATTGATTGTGCTTGTATTAATGTAGAGACCTAGGTTCAAAACCCCCTAAATAGATGTGGATGAGGCTAGGTGCAACTCCTTATAATGACATAAACATGCCTCTCATAATGCAACAAATTAACCAAAATTAATTTAGAAGTATTAAAAAAAAACAGATAACAAAAAAATCCTTTAATTTGAATTGTTATTGAAAAACAATTATGTTGAAACTATATTGCTATCCAAGGAAGACAATAAAAACAAAATAATATTTTTAATAAATGTATCTTGTTTAAAAACATAGTGGTAGGGAGATGACAATGTAGGTTACCCAATAATTCTACATTTAGTGGACATATTTTGAATTTAATTGCCATTTATTTATTTTTTGACAAAAAAAAATGATTCAAAAAATATGATTGAAACTGGATTTAAAAAAAAATGTAATGTAATTGTCATTGCATTTCCTAAAAGATAATTGAATGGAATGTTTCCATGCAAAAAATTATGCATCCATACACAACCACAATTCCTCACTTACATAAACTAAATATCATAAAGAGAAAGAATCACTATATACATAATGAAAATCCTTAGAAGACATTAGCTAATAAATCATCCAATAAACCTAACATAAAATTCCAACATGAAACAAGTACGAATGATTCAAATTTTTTTGTTTATTTGATTACACATGCCAAAAATAAAATTCCAACATGAAACAAGTACGAGTTATTCAAATTTTTTACAAGTACGAGTTATTCAAATTTTTTCGTTTGTTGATTTCTTAGTAAATTGAAACTTGCAAGTGGGTTGTTAGTTTGAGCAAACTTTCACAAGCATGTCATGAGTATGTAGTTATGTAATCCCACCCAAATGTTGAAGAGATAAATATGTCCTTTCCAAGGAGCTCATTGGATTGTGTACAAGTGAAATAAAAGGGGTTTGTCAAGTGTACTATTTGTAGGTTTTATGAAGCAATAGTTTGAATGATTTCCATCAACATGCAACATAATAGAGTGGATGTAGCATAATGAAGTGTGCATGTGATTTTCAAATGTATCTTGTATCTACTAAAATATTATAGAGAAGGAAAATAAATGAAGCATAATAGAGTGGATGTAGCATAATGGAGTGGGCATGTGATTTTCAAATGTATCTTGTACCTACTAAAATATTACAGAAAAGGAAAATAAATGAATTTTTACCTTGTGAGCAGGTACATCATCATAAGAATTTAAAGTTGTAGTGTTTAGTTTAATTGTGAGTGTAAAATTAACTGTTGTTGTTTTTGACAATGCACAAACTTGAACAATATATACAAGATAAATGTTTTTTATCAACAAAAAAATGTTGAAAAGGAAGAAACATATTTCAAAGACTAAAATTAATTCATTCCTTGTGAGTTTGGAGGTGTTGAATGCTTCATGTTAACCGTTTACTTTTACTTTAACACAACTCATTAATATAAAAAACAACTACATGATACAATTCCATTGCTCATTCTTTAGCTTAAGCATAACCACCACCACCAACATTCAGACATACACACAAAATTATAGTGGGAGTTCAAGTATTGGAAGAGTAACCACTCTACAACATGTCCTCTCCATGTATCAAATATATTACAGGAAGGACATACTTATATTTTTGTCCATGTTTGTGCTACACTAAAACATACTCAACAATACACCATGACAAATGACAACATAAAAAACCAATCAAACCCAATACAAATGCACACTCAACACATAATACACCTCTAACCTCTATCACAACCCTTTGAATAGGACTCTAACTCTATTCAAAACCCTAGCTTGCACATTAAGGCCACTCTTACATTAAATATCCACATTCTTCATTTCACTCTCCAAGAGATCAACTAATTTGCTTCATTCAAAGCAAAGTTAACTTTGATCACTTAATATTTATGTTTAGGACAACGACCCTATTAATAAGTTTTCTTGTCCAATACGAAAATCAAACTTGATCATAAGGTTGAAAGCCCATAAAACAGGAGGAAAAATGCCACAAGATGACCATGGTTAATCTATTGTTATTCTAATAAAAATTTTCTTTGGTCTATAAATATATGAGAGATAACCAAAGCCTTATGCATAATGTTGTGAAATATCCTTGGTGATATCCTATTTAAAGCATTTTTTTTACTAGAGAATTGATAATTCAAATTCTAACTGTATTTATCGCATTATAAAAATTGAGAAGTTGATTATGAAACTAGAGGCCAATAACAAAACAAAAAATAGACAAATTATTCGTACCGCTCAAACCCAACTACTCTCAAATCTCTACATAACCTAATCCACACATAAAATATTTGATTTAAAACCTCATGAAATTTAGACAATATGTATTGCTCAACTCTATAAAATTAATATTTAGGATGTTACTTAATTTGAGTTGAAAATAGTGTGGTAAATGAAAACATGCAAACAATTGATAAAGTGGAAACTTGAGGCCATGATTATAACAAAATAAATTAGGCCATGAAGCCTACAAATCGAAAAAAACATGAATTCCAAGTATCTTGAAGTCGGGGCTACAAATGATGGAAAAAATGTTTAAATGGTGTTAAGGTTATAAAAAAATTGTAGAGGATTGTGTTAGAATGCAATCCTTCTTCTATAACCTCCATGCCAATACATTAACTGTGTAGGACAAAATGGTAGAACAAGGGAGCCATTACCTTCAAAGGAGGGTGAGAAAGAATGGATCACCCAACTAAAGAGGGTGAGGAGGAATGGCTCACCCAACAAAGGAGGGTGATGAAGAAGGGAAGCAATCTTAGGGACCTTCTAGCTCTTTGAGGGGAAGAAATAGAGGGTTATCCCAATCCCTCGCTTCTCATTTGTTTGGTGTGGAACTTTCCCTTACCTTCCTTCCTTCGCTATGGTCATTGAGGGGAATAAATATAGAGGCATGGGTTGAATAGGATTGTAGAAGTTTTGGCATGCCATAAGTTCATCTAGGTGTAGTAATGCACCATTAATGGTACATTGTCCATCAAAGGTGGGGTTTCAATGTCGCAAGAGTGGGACGATGACAAAATACAACATCATAAATAATCCCATGAGAAATTAAAAGGGTGTATTAATATATAATATGATAGATGATATAACAAAATAAACCCTAGGATTTGATTATGTGGATGGGTTTTCAAATAAGTGATCCTCCATGCAATACAATACCCATAAAGATAAGCTGCCCAATAAATGGATCCTCTATCCTAAGTTCTAGATTATATAGTTGGTGTGTCATGTTGCTCTAATTTTGTGCACATATTGAGGCATTTTAGTACATCATTGTATTGAAGATTCATAATCTCCCATTTTCCATCTATAAATGCGTGCTCTAGAAAATATATTAATTGAAGAAGAATTCCATTTAAATTCTCCACATGCACTCAAAATTATATAATTGTCATACCTTTGAGCTAGGACATTGTCAATATGATCAATCTTAGTACTAGCTAACCCAATAGATATTGACTTTGGTCAAGTAAAAACTCATGACTTGATTGAAATTAGGTTGTTGCGGTTACACACATTGACACACGCCCTTTTCCTCTAGAAGAACATATGATATTAATGAAGGGTTCTTAATTCTACTACCATAGAGAAATTTTGCATTCCCACACAAGGATGCAAAATTTGAATATGAACTTTGAAGCATGTTTCCATTGCCAAAGAAGTACATATGCCACCAATTCTCAATGTGGGAAGAACCCTTATTACATTGTTTATTTTCTATTTTTTTTTGGACATTAAAGCTTCCTTTGAATATTAATAAAATGTAGACCGCTTTACTACAAAAGGTGGGATGCACACACAAACTTCATGAGCACTAGCAAAACATTGCCAAAAATAAAAAATTAGGTGTAACACACCCGACCCCTAAGTACCCTTTCTAGGGATGGGGAATCAAAATTTCACTTACTTTAGTCGTCTTGAATAATCTCTCTGAGATCTCCATTCTCTTCTACTCAACCGTAGCTCTCTAACGACTACTTCCAAACTCAAAACCGAGCTCTGGATTTCAAGTTATGGCCTCCTTAAGTACTTCGAGCATTTATCATACATGGGCCACGTGGCACCCCCATGACTCCACCTTATTCGTACCATCCCCAAGTTCCTACATCCAGGAGGAGGTTCGTCCTCCATTCAATCCAACAGTGGGACATGGTCTTCATTTAACACATGAGTTAGAGGGAAGTTCGACGTTCAATGCTTCAACGCTGAACGTCTCTTCTCCTTTCTGCATGCCTATGCTCCAGAGTCCCGAATTCATGAACTCCCGAAGGAGCCCTGAATCTCTCCATGTGGTTTCTACCTTCGGTCCTTTCGACTTACCCATGACATTGCATCCCAAACCTCTGGAGTCCCGAAGTTCCAGACTCCCGAAGGCTCCACCCTCACACATGGTGACATGCTAAACGTAGAGGCAAGGAAATGTGGGTCCCAAGCACTCCACTTTCCAAATGGGCCAAGTAAGAAAGTTCCAGGGGTACACACGAAAAGGAAGAGATGACACGTGGCTTCTACAGTGGGTGACATGTGTCATGTTTTTAATGGGAACATAGGGTCTACAAGATGTAAGAATCCAGGTGACATGTGGCACGTCAATTGTGGGTCCACATCACCCTAGATGACGTCACTATTCCACGTCACTCCAGACCAATGGCCTTCCTATGCCCTTAGATCTCACGGTCAAGACACATCCACATAGATCCTTTGATCTATGGCCTTCGTTACTTCGTAACTTTGATGTTCAGGGGATCCACGATGTAACTTCCTTCTTACTCTCGGAGTGGTCAACACCGAGTTGACCATGGCCTAGATCTAACGGTCAGGGGAGATCCTGAAGGGTTCCAAGATCTATGGTCCTCGTCACTTTGCAGCTTCGGCCTTCGGGAGTTTCGGTGTTATGACCGCTCTGCTCTCTCGAAGCAGGACTTTGCCGAAGTATCGTATGCGGGTCCTTCCACTACACGATCATGCGGTTAAGAGGGGTTCCTAACAAACTCCCCAGATCCATGGCTCTAGTCACTGCATAGCTACAACGTTTGAGGAGTTTGGTTCTTTAACATCCCTATTCTCCCAAAGTAGGACTTCACCGAAGTTATCTCGACGTAGATCCAATGACCAAGGGGACTCTCGAATACCCTCAGATCTGTGGCTCACATTACTTCACGATCGATGAATGAATAAAGGTTTAACGATGGTGTAGGTCTATCTTCCACAGTTAGGAAAACCACCAGGCGCCGGTTAACCTTGTGGGTAACCGTAACCAACAGTTACCTTTGACTGATTTACAAATGGTAAGGCCATAACATTCTGGAGCTCCGAACTCCCGAAGTTCTGAAGCTAGAAAGGTTTATCTCCTTTCGGGTCTAGCACAGGGTTTCCCGACCTTGGTCATATGGATCCTCCAAAACTCTTAGTGGGCTATACGCTAAATCGTTTATTCGTACATGGGTTAAGGACATGGGCATGAGTCCTTGGTCACACAGGTGAAGGGTCTGTAGGAGGTGCCCTCCTTCCACAAGGTTTGAACTTGGTATTCCTGTGAAGGTATATTCGAGAGCTCGGCGGGACTTAAGCATTCCAGTAAATCCTAGTCCGACCCTATTGCAGAATTACGTCCAACAATTGTCTTGATGATAAGCTGAGGCAAGAAAATGACCATTCACAAGCATGGGTTCACAGAGAGACAATACATATTTCTATCTTAATCATTCCATATAGAACTCAGTCATAGACATATAAATATATTCAAACATCATTTCCATTTTAATACACAGAGTATGAAAATACTTATCAGAAAACCAAAATTGTGAAGCGACTGTTGAAAGGGGTGCATGTTTTCACCCAACCATAGGAACAACCACTCTTGAATGGATTTATCGCTGGCCACCCCTGAGCTAGACCATGATACTCTGAGAGAGACACTTTCTTCTTGCTCAACGACTGTCAGTGATGTAGGTTACTTAGGCAATGGGTTTTCTCTGTACCAAGCATGGAGGTCTGCACGAGTACTTCCATAGTCACTCATCAACCCTGTTTATCATCTTGAAAAGAAAACCTTTCCAACAAATTCTTATGCCCATAATGAACTTATTTCCCAGTTCTTCCTCGAACTAGAGAGCTGCAAACACTCTTTTCTCTTCTCGAGATTGGTCTTTTGACTCTGCTCTCTCGCGTGCATCTGCATCTGCACACAAATTACCTCTTTTCTTTCCTTCCTCAGCAAGGTTGCGTGGGTCCAAATCCCCAACTCATGTTCAGGTCTGGAACTCTTGCAAATGGTTAATCTTCCCCATCTCCTCATGAACTCTTGAGGAGGACTCTTCCAACTACCAATCTGACTGGTAATTCATTTATGGGTCAGAGGAATATTATGAGTCTGAGTCATTAAATCCAGTAAGGTACTGGTTTAGTGAGGGGGGGGGGTCATCTCAACCATTTTTATTTCCCCTCACCATCTCTCACATAACATCCATGGTCTATCTTGGAAAACCCCCCTTTCAACAATTATGCAACACCTTTCCATTTTCTATTAATAACAAAAAATACATACATTGACCTTTTATAAAAAAAGGTTCATCAAATCAAACATTCACACATATCTAGTATGCCATAGTCTCTTGGCTAGTTATAGTTATATTTACACATATCTAGTATGCCATAGCCTCTTGGCCAGTTATAGTTATATTTACAAACTGGGGAAAACATGGGTATCCCTCCCCCTTAAAGGAGCATTTTCCTTGATTTTCTATCTGTCGATGCGCTCTGTAAGTATAGAAGTAAAAACAAATGGGTATGCCTACTTCATGGCATCCTCCATTTCCCATGTAGCCTCATTAGGGACAAATTATTTCCATTTCACCTTGACCTGTGCAATGGTTCTGTTCCTCAGTGTAGTTTCCTTCCTGTCTATTATGCATTTTGGTTCTAGAAGAAATTCTCCCTCTGGTTCCACCTGAATCACAAACCAATCAATTATATGATTAGAATCATGTACATATCTCTTTAATAATGAAACATGGAAAACATTGTGTGCCTTCACTGTGGGATTAAGCACTAATCTATATGCTACTGGTCCCACTCTATCCAAAATTTCAAAGGGTCCACGATATCAAGGTGCCAGCTTGGCACACGCTCCCATTCTCAAGGCGCTTCTCCTAGGTCTAACTCTGAGATACACATGATCCCCTGTTTTGAACTCTCTAGGAGTCCTCTTTTTGTCTGCATAAATTTTCTATCTATCCTGAGCTATTTTCAAATTCTTCTTTATCTGAATTACTTTTTGTTCCATTCCTTTCAACATGTCTATCCCGATTGTAATTCTGTCGACTGGGTTATCCCAACTGATTGGAATCTTGCACTGTCTACCATATAGGGCCTAAAAATGGCTCATCTTCAGTGAATCTTGATAGCAATTGTTGTAGGCAAACTCTACTAGTGGTAGGTAGTCTTCCCACTTCTTAGGTTGATGCATTACATGCATCCTTGACATGTACTCTAACACTTGGTTTATCCTTATCAGGTCGAGGGTGATAGGCTTTTCTAAATAACAATTTAGTTTCAAAACCAACAAATAAATATTTCCAGAAACTTGAAGTGAATTTCGTATCTCTGTCAGATATGATCTTCTTAGGCATGCCATGCAACCTAAATAATTCTTTCATGAAAATACTTGCAATATCTATTTCCTTGCAATTTGACTTGATGGGAATGAAGTGAGCAACCTTGCTCAATTTTTCCACCACTACCATGATGGCATCATTCTGTTTGGCCGATTTTGGTAATCCTGTGATGAAATCCATGGAGATGGTTTCCCATTTCCATTCTGGGATTGGTAGGGGCTACACTAACCTTGCTGGATACCGGTGTTCTGCCTTAACCTGCAGACATTCTAGACATTTAGCCAAGTAATCAACTATGTCCTTCTTCAGTCCTGACCAATAAAACAATTTCCTAGTGGCTGTAATCATCTTCTGATAACCAGGATGACCAATATATGGTATTTTTTGTAGTTCATCCATCATGAACCTCTTCAAGTCGTCACAATTTGGAATATACAACCTACCTTTGTAAGTTAGTAGGCCATCATTCAAACATTGAGAACCTTCATACTTCAGCCCTGTGGGCTCTTGTTCTAAGTAGGATTTTATAGTCTCGAAAAATGAATCTGTTTCTTGTGCACTTCTGATTCTCTCCCCGACATCTGTTTCATAGGTGCTTACAGTTTCCAGGTGAATTAATTTCACACTTTTACTAAGGGCATCAACCACCCTATTTTCTTTTCCTTTGATATGTTTTATTTCAAAATCAATCTCACTAAGGAGAGCCATCCATCTAGCTTGTCTAGCATTAAGTTTTTGTTGATCAAACAAGTACTTCAACCCAAAATGATATGTCATAAGAAAAAGTATTCTACCCAAGAGGTAATGCCTCCACATTTTTAAAGCATGCACTCTGGTAGCCAATTCTAGATCATGGGTCAAATGATTGATTTCATGCTCATTCAATTTTCTGGATTCGTAGCAAATTACATGTTCCTCTTGCATAAGGACTTCTCTGAGTCCTTCCTTGAAAGAATCTATACACACACATAAGTCCTTGTTTGGGTATACAATCTTCAACACATGTGCATTGGTTAGAAGGTGTTTCAACTCTTTGAATCTCTCTTCACATTCTAATGTCCAAAGGAATTTAACTACCTTTTTCTAAAGGGAAGTGATTGGGAAGCCAATCTTGGAAAATGATTTTATGAACCTCCTATAGTATCTGTAAGTTTTGAAACTGTGAAGTAAAGCAATGCATATATATTCTTAAGCAAAACAAAATTTAATCAATGGCTCATACACAAAGTACACAAAGATTTTATACTGGAAACCCTCAACTGGGAAAACCTTTCTTATATTCATTATATTGAATTTCACCATTCACTATACAATATATACAATGTTTTTAGGTATTCCGTAGATACCAAAACCCTAATCCCTAAAATTGGGATTATTTTTAGTAAACCGCTAAAAATAGCAAAAACTGCCAATTTTTTTTTTTTGGGGCGTTGCCCCGAACCCTGTCGGCCCCGGGCTACGCCCGGTGCCGAACACTACATGTAAATGCGGGGGGGGGGGCATACTTTCCCCCCTCTGGGACCCCCCTAGGAAGGCGCCCAACACACACGACGCAAACCGAGCACTACTACGAAGGATCGTCAGACGCAGTTGTTGAATCTGACACTCCCACACACACACATGCAAAGAATAAAACACATAGCCAACAATATCCTGATAGGCCCATAAAGGATATGATATCAGATACATCCTTTGGGGTAGGCTAATCCATAATGGTTCTGATCTTGATCTTCTTCAAAAATAACATGGCCTAAGTAATGGACTTGTTTCTAGAAAAATTCACACTTACTAAACTTAGCATAGAGCTGATGTTCTCTTAGTAGTTGAAGCAATAGCTTAAGATGTTCTTCATGATCTTCCATATTCTTGGAATAAATTAGGATATCATCAATTGAAACCAATACAAATCTGTCTAAGAGTTTACTTAGTACATTATTCATTAAGCACATTGTTGGCCCTCTACCAAGTTTTCGAGAACCTTGGTCGTGTTTGACCATTTTTGGGACTTCGACAGGCGAGTCGAAGACAGAGCGCCCAGGTGAAGCGAAGATCGCGGGATCTCACCCACTTTTTGCGGGATTTTTGGGTTCAGGGATTATGTGACAGGCATGGGATGTCAGACCATGGGTTTACCCATGCTTAGGCCCCATTTGTAAATGTATAAATACGTAGCTAGGCATTGTAAGAGGCATCATATCTAAGTTGGATTTGTGCAAGATATGTAAAGGTTGCTGAGTGCGATTAGTTGTGAAGGCTCCATGCATACTATGTGTTGAGAAATTGTAGAGTTAAGTGCAAGTGATTGTAAGAAGGTTCTGTGCTATGCCAAACTCAGGGAAGGAGGATCTAGTGATCAAGTGCACGCAGATCTCTTGTCCTATGTAGAGTTGGTTTTGTGGCTCTTTGCATGTAAGGAGATTGAAAGAAAATAATAAAGAAGACAAAGAGTTGGTGGACGTAGCCCCACGCTGGGGGTGAACCATGCATATCCTGTGTTGTGATTGCTTTGTGTTATTGATGTGATTTATGCTTAGCGCTGAATGTTTATGTATGTTAGATGCATCTAATGTAGTAGCTTAGTTCTTAATAATATGAATGAATACTAGATCTGTTTGATGCTATGTGCTAAATGGTTGTATATGCTATGTGCTAAATGGTTGCAATTAGGGTTTTTATCTACGATGTGAATAAGGGTCAAAGACTAATGAACGTTAATTTCTAAGTGCTCTATTAAGTATTGTGATAACATATCTGTGTCCCAGCTAGGCTGTAGACACTTGAGTCCTACAACCCTCCCTGCCTCTACCTCGGGTGAGATTTCATCTGCTTCGCAGGTGTTGCCGAAAGGGTCAATAGTTAGGGTTTTGTTGGTGCGCTGTTGAAGCGTTGAATCCCGGGTCTTCCCCTATGACAAAAAATGGTTCCGTTGTCAGGACCTGAAACTGTGATTATTGGGAACTGAGGAAAAGAGAAAGCTTTGTGCGTATATATGTTGATGTAGTGCGCAATACTCTACTTGAATTGTGAAGCTCTGTGCTAATAAAAGAAGTCCGATTTGAAGAAAAGAGGTAATATCTTAAATCTTTGTGCTCTGATAAAGGTAAGATAAGTGGAAATTTTTGTCTCGAAAGAATGGATCTAGGTATGTTTGATGGATTTCATCCTAGTCTGAAAACTAGAGCACAACTAGAAGAAAGAATATGTGATATGAATAGACCTGATAGAAATAGTGAAAGATATGTTATTCCTATGCATAGAAAGAATTTTTGGACTAACAAGTGGATGCAGGATCCTAGAAAGAATTTTTTACGGGTCCATCACTGTGATCCCAGAGCGCAGTACATGAAAGGTTGGGGATCGTTTAAGAGAAAGAGAGGATTGCCTCTTTTTTATCGTTGTAGTAGACTGGGACATCTTGATAAGGAATGCCCTGGTAGAGGTCCTAGTTGCCTTTGTTGTAAATCTACTGGACATGAAGTTTTAGATTTCCCTAGAATGATTGCTAAAGTTGAGAATATGAACATGAAACAAGAAAACCATGAGGAAGGCCAAGAGACTAAGAATATACTAGAGAACCAAAAAGAATCAGAGGCTATATTATTGTAGATGAAAGAAACACCGAATGATCACAAAGGCATCAGTTTACCAGAGATCTTAAAAGAGAAGCAATGCATAGAAACAAGAATAGGAGACTTCGATATAGACTGTGTATTGGATGCATAAACACAGGTGAACATTATGACATAAAGTACTTGCGAAATTTTGGGAAAGCCTGCTATGATTCCTTCATTGGGAGGAATAGGATTTTTTAAGAGAAAGATGATAACCCTATGTGGAAGAATTACTCATATAACTATGAGTGCTCATGGAACATTGATAGAAGAAGAATTCGAGGTCATTAAGTTTATTGAGAACAACACTCATTTTTCACTTTTCTTAGGAAAGACTTGGATTGAGAGAGATCAGATCCGAAGGAAAGAAGAAGAGGAAGCTATAGAACAAAAAAAGAAAGAATTAAGGGATTTCATGGCTAGGAGGATAATGCGCTTAATAGAAGAACATGAGGACAAGTCAAAGCAACTGAGGGCCAGAGACCTAGCTGTCGAAGTTGAAAGAACGCAAGAAGGCTTAAAGAACTTATGCATGCCGAAGAGAAGAACACCTACTGCAGAAACAGTAAGAGAAGAAGTATTACCCTCGAACCCTGTGAAAGACCCCCAACAGTGCGAAGTTACTATGCTAAGAAAATATAAGAACAAGAATGGAAAGAGGAATTCAGAGACGCAGATCACAGGAAAGAAAGAAAGAAAGCTCAGTAAGAAGAAAGAAAAGCTAGAAAAATTGCAGGAGGTCCCAGAGAGGACTTTGAAGAAGGAAGCCTTGCAGAACTTGAACCTCGCTGGAATAGCATAACAACACAGACTGGCATGTCGCCACGATGAAGAAATATAAAAAGATCCCCTTACGGAGACAGAGACATCCAAGAAAATAAAGGTTTCTCCAGAGAAACCCTCAGCGCAAAATAAGTCATGTGCCAATAAGCCCCACTTATAGACTATACTTACGGTGGATGATATTGACCTCATCATCGCATTTGTATCATATACTTCTGAGGACATTTTTAGCGAAGCGAAGCCAAACAGGAGACAATGTATGACTAGATCAAGGCAGAGCTCAAAGGGGTACAACAAGCTCTGTATTTCAGCTACAAAGTGTCTATGACACCATTGTCATCAGGGGGCATAGAAGTAGGAGATGAGCCTGCCCAGATACGTAGAATAACAGATGTGAAAGAGGCTCACCTTCATCAGGTCCAGGAATAAAAAGAGTAAGGCACAAAGGCATTGAAGAAAGCAAAGGAGTAAGCCCTAGATTAGCGCCGGGTTGCGAAGCAAGAGAAAGATGACCTCTAGGCGAAGTTTGCAGAGGATAGAGCGCATATCCATAAGGAAAACAAACAACTGCTTACAGAGTAGATTGGAGTTAAAGAAGCAGTCACTAGAACACTTTGCTCTGTGCCAGGCCTGACATAGATGGAAGAGGAAACAACTGAGAGCCAAGTGGGGAAGCTCGCTGAAGCCATTCAACAACTCCAAGCAAGAGTAGTAGAACTAGAATTGCAAGCAGTGTCGAGCACTCCACAGGAAGTGCGAGATCATAGGGAAGACACTGCCCAGAGCGTAGTCAGAAGAATCAAGGCATTGGACTTAGAATGCAAGCAACTCAACAATCAAAGTGCATAAACCTATGAGCGCCTTGTAGAGGACCCATAAATAAGGACATTGGAGTCACAACTCCAGGAAGCAAAGCAACAAGCAACGACAATACACACACAGTTGAAGCTACTGTCAGTGGTTGAGAAGATGAAAAGGTCACAAGAATAGTGTATGGTTCAACAACAAGTCCATGCCATATAGAGTAAAGTCATGGAAGTGACCTAGAGACTTCAGTCGGTACATGACGAAGCCTACACACTTTTTGAGGAGATCGAGGGACAAGGGGCACAGCTGGAAAAAGTGGTCACCACAATGGAACAACGCTTGGAAGGACCTGTCACCGAGAAAGTCATTCAAGAGTTCGTCGAGCAGGAGACCTTGGCGAAGCAACAACTCAAGGCAGTTCGAGCCAAGCTTGAGGCCTTCGAAGCAGAGTTTCCCAGATCATAGTGACTCAGGAGGAGTCACAGGTGAGTGTTGGGGGCCTGTTGGCCCTCGACCACGTTTTTGAGAACCTTGGTCGTGTTTGACCATTTTTGGGACTTTGATAGGCGAGTCAAAGATGTAGCGCCCAGGTGAAGTGCAGATCGTGGGATCTTGCCCCCTTTTTGTAGTCTTTTTGGGTTCAGGCATTATGTAATGGGTATGGGATGTTGGCCCATGGGTTTACCCATGCTTAGGCCCCATTTGTAAATGTATAAATAAGTAGCTAGGCATTGTAAGAGGCATTAGATCTAAGTTGACTGTGTGCAAGATATGTAAAGGTTGCTAAGTGATATTAGTTGTGAAGGCTCCGTGTATACTATGTGTTGAGAACTTGCAGAGTTAAGTGCAAGTGATTGTAAGAAGGCTCTGTGTTGTGCCAAACTCGGGGAAGGAGGATCTGGCGAAGTGTGCACAGATCTCCTGCCCTATGCAAAGTTGGTTTTGTGGCTTTGTGCATGTAAGGAGATTGAAATAAGATAATAAAAAAGATGAAGAGTTGGTGGACGTAGCCCCACGCTGGGGGTGAACCATGCATATTTTGTGTTGTGATTTATTTGTATTATTGATGTGATTTATGATTAGTGATGAATCTTTATGTATGTTAGATGCATCTGATGTAGTAGCTTAATGCTTAATAATATGAATGAATGCTATATCTGTTTGATGCTATGTGCTAAATGGTTGGATATGCTTAGATCTTGTTGAATACTGTGCTGTTATGTAATTAGGGTTTTTATCTGTGATGTGAATAAGGGTCAAAGACTAATGAAAGTTAATTTATAAGTGCTCTGTTAAGTATTGTGATCACAGATCTGTGTCTCGACTAGGTTGTAGACACTTGAGTCCTACAACCCCCCCTGCCTCTACCTCGGGCGAGACTTTATCTTCTTTGCAGGTGTTGCTGAAAGGGATGATAGTTAGGGTTTTTTTGGTGTGCTGTTGAAGCGTTGAACCCTGGGTCTTCCCTTATGCCAACAAACATAAAAGTGGCTGGTGCATTGGTTAGAACAAATGGCACCAACACAAATTCATAGTGACCATATCTTGTCCTAAAGGATGTTTTTTGGATGTCTTCATCCTTAATTCGGACCTGATGGTATCCAAACCTCAAGTCAATCTTGAAGAAAATTGTAGCACCCCTTAACTAGTCAAACAAGTCATAGATCCTTGGCATGGGGTACTTATTCTTTATTGTCATCTTGTTGAGTTGCCTATAGTCTATGCATAACCTAAGTGTGCCATCCTTCTTTTTCAAAAATAAGGCTGGTGCTTGTAACACTTCAAGGCCGAGCCCCTGCTGAATTGTAACTATGTTTATAGGTTGGTGAGGTGAGTGGTTATAAGCTGAGAAATTTATGTGTTTATTAGGCTGGTGAGCCAGACGCTAAGGCCAATGAGCCTGCTTTTGTATATGTAAATACTTGCATCATTAATAAAATTACAGTGCTGCATGTAGACCGACCACAAAAAATAGTTATGGGGGAATAAGATCCACTAGGTAGGGTATGGGAGGGGGCTAAGTGTCTAGGCCTAGGAGCTAAGTTAGAGGTCTTACCTCTAAGGGAATAATATTTTATTATTATTTCCCAAAGACTATGGTTGACATAAGCCGTGTTGTCCTAAGTTCTTGGGAAAAAGGGAATGAATGCTAATTGGAACTCATGCGGCTTCAGGAAGACATGTGTCAACCTGGGCACATGTAGTTTATAGCAGGGAAAACCAGCTTGTTGGGGGTTCGCTTCCCACTCTGGCCTTTTTTTTTCCATCCTTGAGTTTGGACCAGTTTCAAGTTTTCCTCACAAACCTTATGATTCGTTGGAATTCTATCACCTTCCCGATTGACTAGGGATTCACACATTGAACCAATTCTCCATCATCATCACCTATGTATCTAGTACGCACCTTTGGAATCTTGCGGTCGTACTTGAGTTACCCTGCATGTATCTCGTGAAGCTCAAAAAAATTGTATTCGCCTGATCCGTGCTGTGTCTTAGCATTTGGCTGTTGCCATTTTCGGTGTCCATACTCGTTTTCTATTGCTGCTGTTACCCGTGTGTAGCTGAATGTTGTTGCTTGTTGTTTAGTAGATGAATTGAAGAAGCAGGTTGTCAGGCCTGTGAGAAACTCTCCCAGGTGAGAGAGTTTGCTGGGAAGCGAGTTCTCCTGGAAGGGTGTCTCGTAGCAACTACAATACTCTAAGACTTCTGGTCCAGCCTATTGCTGAAGCCCAAGGTAAGGGGGTGTAGTAGCCGATGGACTTGTATTAGTGAAGGTGTACCCTCCTGGGGTGGAGCAGGTGTGTGGGGAATGAGGGTTTGTGGGTTGTGGGTGTAAGTGGGTCCTGGGATAAATTATCCTTTCTGTTTTTCGGTGCAACTTCCTTGTTGTCCTTTCCAAGTCTAAAATTCCCTTGCCCGGTGGAGTTTAGTCCCAGCTCGGGGGTGACCCACTGCTGAGCATGATGAGGAGCGTGGTCTAAGGCTAGGAGGATAATTGAAGGTCTGCACATAGTTAGTGGTCATCTATTAAAAGATAAGTACCAATTATTTGTTCGCTGTATGCTGTGTATTTGTATTTGCATTATAATTATTGAGTAATGCCTATATATATATGTTGCATGTATGTGTTAAATGTTGCTTCCACATGAACATGTGTATGAGTAGAGTATTGACATCTATTTAATTATATTAAATAGATATATATTTATAAGTGTGAATACCAGATGTTATCTCTATCTTCCGGTTAAGTTTTATATGTGATTATTTCTGCAAAGTTACTCGGTTGCATGGCCTGACCTGCTGTTTAAGGCTGAGAATGTCACATAAACGGTATCAGAGCAGTAAACACAAGGTTAAGGTTGTTTGGGGTAGCGTTATCCGACAAGGGTTGGTGGTCGGGGACGTTACAAATTGGTATCAGAGCATTAAAGGAAAGGTTATGGTTGTTTGGGGTAGCGTTACCCGACAAGGGTCGGTGGTCGGGGACGTTACAAATTGGTAGCAGAGCCAAGGTTAAAGAACATAGCCTGGATGGGATGGATAATTGGTCATTAGAACCATAGAGAAATTGTGACAAGAGGTTACCTTGGCCATGTTATGAAGCTCAGGGGGTTTAGAGGTATGTAAAACCACACCCGTCGGATCAGGAAAAAGGAGCATGAGAGTTAACCTCCAAGTCCTTTGGACTTCGTGGATTCGATGAAGTTATGGGTTGTAGAGTGGAAGAGGTCGGAGGGCCGAAGTCCGAAGTCCCTGAAGTGGATCTACACCATATAACTAAGGAGAAGATCTTGACTGTTGGATTGGGCCGAAGTTGGACTAGAACCGTTGAATCAAGTCAAGGGTGGAAGTTACGGCGCTGTATGAAAGATAAAAAAATCCTAAAGCTCTAAAGCCCTGAAGAGCTGAAGTAGTGAGTCATGATGACATCACCTGAAACGGACGTGGACCTCTTCTATACCTGCCACGTGACCCCACCTGGAATGTTGACAACTGTACTATGTGGGCCCTAAGGTTGCATGATCCAGGGGATCAAATTTTGCTCAAAATTCAAAGTGCTCAAAATCGCTTCAAATCGAACGGGTGCATAGACCTCGTTGTCACGAACCCAACACAACTCTAACGGGTTCAAACAAACGTCGGATGAGTGAGATATCACGTTCTGTTCAAATTGTCAAATAGGCAAAAAACATTTGCTGACTATACAGTCCATACAGATGCTGAGTTGGCAGGGCCGTACGACACGTGGTAGGTGTTGAGTGGCAGTTATGTGGATGAATTAGTGTCTGACATGTGGCATATTTGTGGCGAATGGATTGGTGACACGTGGCCCAAGCAAGGGCTGCCACGTGTCACCTGGTCAATGGTTAAAATTTGTGGAGTCTGCAGGACTCGACCCCGCGACCTCTGGGCAGGGGTATAGCTTTGGGAAGGGCCACCCAACCAGCACGCCCACCATTAGTTCTTAACATATATATGGTTTTAAAAATATTTGAATTTGCATTGTTTTGGTTTGGGCGCGGTCCGAGCCGGGGTTAAGCCCCGACCCCTAGTCACATATGGCTCACCATATGACCACCCGCATGCGTGTTTCAAGTGGATTCAGAGCCCCTCGTGCCTGGACACTTGGCGCTTAACCAATGCTTTTTAAAACTCAACCGTTTTATGTGTGGAGGTGCGGTCATATGACCCATATGCCCAATAACTTGCGGTTAGGGGGCTAGGTTCCCTAATCGTCCTATAGTTTGCGCGGTTTTTCAGTTATGCGCCCAGTGTTAGGTTTTAGCACGAAAATGAGCACAAAGGTTAGGTTGGACACACAGAGGTGCAATTTGGCGATCCAGAGACAACAAGTTTGAAGGGGAACTTCCAAGAAGCCTATCTTCTTCAATTTTTGGCCAAATCAGGTGCCAAAAAAGCCCAGCTAGGGGTTTTTGGACATTCTGAAGCCATTGGAGCCATCTATTTGACATTTTGAGCATTTTAAAGCACATATTTTTATCACTTTGAGAAAATAATATAAAAGATCCATTGGAAGCTGGACCAGGAGATGTAGCCCAAGAGAGGGGTGAACTCCTTTATCATTTGCTGTGTTATGTGTTTACTGTTCACTGTTATTTGCTGCTTATTATCTGCATCTTGAATGTGTAATTTCTATAAAAATTGTGTTTGCAAATTGATCCTTTTG
>SNQJ01S0003642.1:654610-689253 GCA_010110895.2 Picea sitchensis
GTGTGGATACCAGATGTTATCTCTATCTTCCGGTTAAGTTTTATATGTGATTATATATGAAAAGTTACTCGGTGGCATGGCCTAGCCTAGCCTGCTGTTTAAGGCCAGGAATGTCACATAAATGGTATCAGAGCAGTAAAGGAAAGTTTAAGTTTGTTTGGGGTAGCGTATCTCCTTGGTCTTTCCATCAAAGTATTTCTCTGACAGATACTTCTTCTTGAAGTATCTCTCAAATTGTTTCCATGGAAAGTCCTTCTCATGGATTCCTTTCACATTCCTAAGGTCCTCCCACCAAATGGATGCCTTTCCATTTAGGTTAAAAAAGGCTATTCGAACCTTTAAATTTTCAGAGTAGTCATGGACTCTCAAGTACTTCTTCAAGACAACCAATCAAACTTCTTCTTCTTTCCCCTTTTTAATTTCTCCATTGAGGGTGGGTGGTTTGGATTTATTGAACTCTTCGGGGTCATGGCTCTTGGAATGTTTCCTCTTCTTTATTTTCCGTTGGGAATGAAAACTAGTTTTGCTACTAGAAGATTCCTTGGAGTTGTCAGTTTATTCACCAGAGGATTCTCTCGATGAGTGTCTCTTGGCTCCATGTTGGGCCTTCTTTGAGGTGCTCTCCTTGTGTGGCCTCTTTTAGGGGCAGTCTTTCGTATCTCAAGTGGACTCTAGGTTTTCTTAGTATGATGTCTATCCACATGACTCGCTGCTGGTCAATGTTGCAACTACCTTTGTATATCTGATAAGATTTGCAGTAGGACTGCATTAATTTCAGTTTGATTTTCCTACTTTGAGGCTTCTTACAGTTTCAACCAAATCTGTAGGGGTTTCCACCACCCTCCTTTCATTAGATTCTTCCTCTCTATTGTGGGATATTTCCCCCAATTCATAGTGTGTCACCATCCTTTGTGCTATAGTTTTCTTGCGGTCCACTGACTGTTTAAGTGCAGATAAAACATTCTCTGTTAGTTAATGATCTACTAGTTTTATGAACAACACATAGTTCAATTTTTTCAAAACATATACACCAACATAAAGTTTCATTCCTTCCTTCATTAGAGGTTTAAATAATCTTCTTTAGAATTGGGTAAGATAGGGTGTCACCCCTAAAATTTCTCTAAGTAATATTCTTAAGCGACTCGTTCATGAGTCCAAGCAGGCCAATTGTTGTAACCATGCTCTGATACCAATTTGTAACACACTTGATCAGTAAGTACCCTTTCTAGGGATGGGGCATCAAAATTTATCTTAATTTAGTCATCTTGAATCATCTCTCCGAGATATCCATTCTCTTATACTCAAGCGTATCTCTCTAACGACTACTACCAGACTTAAAACCGAGCTCTGGATTTCAAGTTATGGCCTCCCAAAGTTCTTCAGGAATTTATCAGACATGGGCCACGTGGCGCCCCATGGCTCCACCTTATTCGTATTATCCCCAAGGTCCTACATCCATGAGGAGGTTCATCATCCGTTCAATCCAATGACGGGACACAGTCTTCATTTAACACATGAGTTAGAGGGAAGTTCGATGTTCGACGCTTCAGCGTTCGACGCTTTGGTGTTGGACGTCTCTTCTCCTTTTTGCATGCCTACCCTTCAGAGTCCCAAATTCTTGAACTTCTGAAGGAGCCCGAAATATCTCCATGTGGATTCGGCCTTGAGGCCTTTCGACTTACCCATGACACTACATCCCAAACCTCTAGAGTCCCAAAGTTCCTGACTCTCGAAGGGTCCAACCTCACACATGGTGACATGCTAAATGCGGAGGCAATGACAGGTGAGTCCCAACCACTCCACTTTCCAAATGGGCCAAGTAAACAAGTGCCAGGGGTACACATGACAAGGAAGAGATAACACATGGCCCCTATAGTGGGTGACACATGTCATGTTTTAATGTGAACATAAGGTCTACGAGACATACGAATCCAGGTGACATGTGGCACGTCGTTTGTGGGTCCATGTCACCCTGGATGACATCACTGTACCATGTCACTCCATAACAATGGCCTTCCTACACCCTTAGATCTCACGGCCAAGACACGTCCATGTGTATCCTTTGATCTATGACCTCCATTACTTTGTAACTTCGACGTTTAGGGGATCCGTGGTGTAACTTCCTCTGTACTCCCAGAGTGTTCAGCGCCGGGATAACCATGGCCTATATCTAACAGTTAGGGGATATTCTTAAGGGTTCCTAGATCTACAGTCCTCGTCACTTCACATATCTAGTCTTCGAGAGTTTTAGTGTTATGAATTATCCACTCTCTCGAAGAAGGACTTCGCCAAAGTATCGTACGCGGGTCCCTCCACTAGACGATCAAACGATTAAGATAGGTTCCTAATGAACTCCCTAGATCCATGGCTCTTGTCACTGTGTATCTCCAATGTTCGGGGAGTTTGGTGATTTAACATCCCTATTTTATCGAAGTAGGACTTTACCGAATTTATCTCGACGTAGATCCAACGACCAAGGGGACTCCTGAATACTCTCGTATCTGTGGCTCACGTTACTTCGCGATCGATGAATGAATGAAGGTTTAACAGTGGGGAAGGTCTATCTGCCACAGTTAGGGAAACCTCCAGGCATCGGTTAACCTTATGGGTAAACGTAACCATCAGTTACCTTCGGCTGATTTAAAAATGGTAAGGTCGTAACATTGAAGAGCTCTGAACTCTCAGAGTTCCGAAGCCAGAAAGGCTTAGCTCCTTTCGGGTCTAGCATAGGGTTCCTCGACCTTGGTCATATAGGTCCTTCAAAAATCTTCGTGGGATATGCACTAAATCCTTTAGTCATAAATGGGTTAAGGACATGGGCATGAGTCCTCAGTCAGATAGGTGAAGGGTCTAAAGGAGGCATCCTGCTTCCATAGGGTTTTAACTTGGTATTCCCATGAAGGTATATTTTAGAGGTCGGCAAGACTTAAGCATTCTAGTAAATCCTACCCTGACCCTATTGCAAACTTACTTCCCACAACTCAGTAGCTGCTAACCTGAGGCAAGCAGATGACCATTCAAAAGCATGGGTTCACAGAGAGATAATAAATATTTCTACCTTAATCATTCCATACAGAACTCAATCATAGACATATAAATACATTAAAACATCATTTCCATTTCAATACACAGATTATGAAAATACTTATCAAAAAACCAAAATCGCGAAGAGACTGCTGAAAGGGGTGCATGTTTCCAACCAACCATAGGAACAACCACTCCTGAACGTATTTATCGCTGGCCACCCTTGAGCTAGACCATTATGCTCTAAGAAAGACTCTTTCTTCTTACTCAATGACAATTAGAGACGTAGGTTACTCTCCTCCTCCCACGAGATCTTGGCACGAGTTTTCTCTATATAAAGCAAGGAGGTCTGCACGAGTACTTCCACAGTCACTCATCAAACCTGTTTATCAGCTTAAAATGAAAACCTTGCCAACAAATTCTTACACCCGTAATGAACTTATTTCCCAGTTCTTCCTCGAACTAGAGAGTTGCAAGCGCTCTTTTCTCTTCTTGAGATTGGTCTTTTGATTCTTCTCTCTCGCGTGCATCTTCCTTTGCCCATGAATTACCTCTTTTCTTTCCTTCCTCAGTAAGGTTGCATGGGTCCAAATCCCTAGCTCATGGTCAGGTCTCAAAGTCTTGCATATGGGTACTCTGCCCCATATCCTCATTAACTCTCGAGGAGGACTCTTCCAGCTACCAATCTGACTGGTAATTCATTTATGGGTCAGAGGACTGTTCTGACTCTGAGTATGTAAATCTAGTAAGGTCCTGGTTTGGTGGGGGTGGGGGTAATCTCAACCATTTATGGTTCTCCTCACCATCTCTCTCATAACATCCATGGAATATCTTGGCAAACCCCCCTTTCAACAATCATGCAACACCTTTCCATTTTCTATTAATAACATAAAATACATACATTGACATTTTATAACAAAAGGTTCATCAAATCAAACATTTACACATATCTAGTCTACCATAGTCTCTTGGCCAGTTATAGTTGTATTTAAAAACTGGGGGAAACAGGGGTATTAGAATCCCCTCCCCCTTAAAGGAACATCATCCTCACGTTTCTATCTATCGATGCACTTTGTATGTATAGAAGTAAACAAAAATGGGTATGCATGCTTCATGGCATCCTCCATTTCCCATGTAGCCTCATCTGGGCCAAAGTGTTTCCACTACACCTTGATTTGTGCAATGGTTCTGTTCCCGAGTGGGGTGTCCTTCCTATCTATTATGCATTGTGGTTTTGGCAGGAATTATCCCTCTGGTTCCACCTAAATTACAAACCAATCAATTATATGATTAGAATCATGTACATATCTCTTTAATAGTGAAACATGGAAAACAATATGTGCCTTCATTGTGGGAGGAAGCACTAATCTATATGCTCTCGGTCCCACTCTATCCACAATTTCAAAGGGTCCATGATACCAAGGTGACGACTTGGCACAAGATCCCATTATGAAGGATCTTCTCTTGGGTCTAACTCTGAGATACACGTGATCCCCTGTTTTGAACTCTCTAGGAGTCCTCTTTTTGACTGCATAGATTTTCTGTCTATCCTGAGCTATTTTCAGATTCTGCTTTACTGAATTACTTGTTGTTGCATTTATTTCAGCATGTCTAGCCCGATTGTAATTCTTTCTATTGGGTTATCCCATCTGATTGGAATCTTTCACCATCTACCATAGAGGGCCTCAAAATGTCTCATCTTCAATGACTCTTGATAACCATTGTTGTAGGAAAACTCTACCAGTGGTAGGTAGTCTTCCCACTTATTAGGCTGATGCATTACATGCATACTTAACATGTAATCTAAAACTTGGTTTACCCTCTCTATCTGTCCATCAGGTTGAGGGTCATAGGCTATGCTAAATAGAAATTTAGTTTCAAAACCAACAAATAGATATTTCCATAAATTTGAAGTGAATTTCATATCTCTGTTAGATATGATCTCCTTAGGTATGCCATGCAGCCTAAATATTTCTTTCATGAATATAATGGCAATATCTATTGCCTTGCAAGTTGACTTGATGGGAATGAAGTGAGCAACCTTGCTCAATTTGTCCACCACTACCATGATGGCATCATTATGTTTGGTCGATTTTGGTAATCCTATGATGAAATCCATGGAAATGGTTTCCCATTTCCATTCTGGGATTGTTAGGGGCTGCAATAGCCCTGTTGGATGCCAATGTTCTGCCTTAACCTACTGACATTCTAGACATTTAGCCAAGTAATCAGCTATTTCCTTCTTCAGTCCTAGCCAATAAAACAATTTTCTAGTGGCTGTAATCATCTTCTAATAACCAGGATGACCAATATATGGTCTTTTGTGTAGTTCATCCATCATGAACCTCTTCAAGTAGTCACAATTTGGAATATACAACCTACCTTTGTAAGTTATTAGGCCATCATTCAACAATTGATAAACTTCATACTTCAACCCTGTGGGCTCTTGTTCTAAGTACGATTTTATAGTCTCAAAAAATGCATCTGTTTCTTGTGCACTTCTGACTCTCTCCCTGACATCCATTTCACAAGTGCTTACAGCTGCCAGGTGAATTATTTTCACACTTATTCTAAGGGCATCAACCACCCTATTTTCTTTTCCTTTGATATGTTTGATTTCAAAATCAAACTCACTAAGGAGAACCATCCATCTAGCTTGTCTAGAATTAAGTTTTGGTTGATAAAACATGTACCTCAACCCACAATGATCTGTCATAAGAAAAAATATTCTACCCAGGAGGTAGTGCCTCCACATTTTTAAAGCATGCACCATGGAAGCCAATTCTAGATCACGGGTCACATGATTGATTTCATGCTCATTCAATTTTCTGGATTCATAGAAAATTACATGTTCCTCTTGCATAAGGACTCCTCTGAGTCCTTCCTTGGAGGCATCTGTACACACAAGAAATTCCTTGTTTGGGTATGCAATGTTCAACACAGGTGCATTGGTTAGAAGGTGTTTCAACTCTTGGAATCTCTCTTCACATTTTGATGTCCAAAGGAATTTAACTCCCTTTTTCTGAAGGGAAGTGATTGGGAAACCAATGCTGGAAAATCCTTTTATGAACCTCCTATAGTATCCTGCTAGGCCCATAAAGGATCTGATATCAGATACATCCTTTGGGGTAGGCCAATCCATAATGGCTCTGATATTGTTAGGATCAATTGCCACCCCTTCTTTAGAAATAACATGTCCTAAGTAATTGACTTGTTTCTGGAAAAATTCACACTTACTAAACTTAGCATAGAGCTGATGTTCTCTTAGTACTTGAAGCACTATATTCTTGGAATAGTAAGATGTTCTTCACGATATTCCATATTCTTGGAATAGATTAGGATATGATCAATGAAAACCAATACAAATCTGTCTAATAATTTACTGATTACATTATTCATTAAGCACATAAAAGTGGCTGGTGCATTGGTTAGACCAAATGGCACCACCACAAATTCATAGTTACCATATATTGTTCTAAAGGATGTTTTGTGGATGTATTCATCCTTAATTCGGACCCGATGGTATCCATACCTCAATTCAATCTTGGAGAAAATTGTAGCACCCCTTAATTGGTCAAACAAGTCATCGATCCTTGGCAAGGGGTACTTATTATTTATGGTCATCTTGTTGAGTTGCCTATAGTCTATGCATAACCTAAGTGTGCCATCCTTCTTTTTCACAAACAAGGTTGGTGCTCCCCATGGAGACACACTAGGCCGGATGTATCCTTTTTCCATAATTTCATTTAGCTATAGTTTGAGCTCAACTAGCTTTGGTGTACTCATTATATATGGTGTTCTAGACACTGACACTCCTCCTGGTGCAAGTTCTATTGAAAAGTCAATGTCTCTTCTTGGAGGTAGAACTGGTACCTCTTCTAGGAACACATCTTTATACTCTCTTAATATGGGCTGGTCCTTTAGGCTTGATTTTTTTTCCTCAACAGAGTCCATCACTTGTATTACATACAAAGGACATCCTTTTATGCAATACTTCTTCACTTGAAGGGCTGATATTTGTCTCACTTAGACAGGCCTTTGAATCCATTGTAGGGTTACCTTTCTCCCTTCTTCATTTTCACACTCCAAAGTTTTATTGTAACAATCCAACTTGATTTTATGGAAAACCAACCAGTCCATGCCAAATAACAGGTCATAAGATCCTAAAGGGAGCATGTTTAAGGTTGCTTGGGTGGCTAATCCACTCATAATTAATTGGCATGTTGGTATGACCTCTGTTATTTTTCTTTTGGTTCCAGTGGCTAGTTGTACCAGCCATGATTTAACATGTTTAACTTGTTGCAATTTACATTTCTCAATAGTTTGAGGGGCAACATAACTCAAATTAGAACCAGGGTCACTTAAAATGGAAACTAGATGGTTGGAAATCATACCTTCCATCTCCACCATTGAATCTTGGTGGTTGGCTTGTATATTATCCAAGGCTACATAAATATGTGGCATGCTCCTAGACACATCATTGACTGTGGTAGCCTCTTGGACATTGTAGACCCTCCTATTGTACTGTTACCTATATGGTCAGTCTCTCAGTAGATGTTCTTCTCCACAACCCCAACATTTCAAGGTTTCTCTCTTTGTGTTATCAGTCTTACCTGAGGCTGCTCCAAAGGGTTTATTTCCACTCTCAGAGGGGAAATTTTTCTGATATACACTTTTAGTAGTAAGGATCATCTTAGAACCTTTTCCATGGTTCTTGAATCTGGAGGGTTTAAACCCCTTCTTCTTGAATCTCAAACCACTTTTCTTCTTCCAATCCTCATGAGGTTCTGTCTTATTCTTGAATTTCTCATAATAATACCTTGCCTTCCAGATAGTGTCTTTTAAGGTCTCTAGATCATCAAATTCAATTCTGTCCCAGAAGGACTGAGGTAGTCGACTAATAAATCGTTGCGTCTTTACGTTTTCATCCTTTATGTAGAGTACATACCTTATCAACTCAAGGAATTTATTGATATATTCCTCTATGGTGAGCTCTCCCAACTTGAGTTCATAGAAATCCTTGGTCTTTCCATCAAAGTATTTCTTTGACAGATACTTCTTCTTGAAGTATCTCTCGAATTGTTTCCATGGAAAGTCCTTCTCATGGATTCCTTTCAAATTCCTAAGGCCCTCCCACCAAATGGAGGCCTTTCCATTCTGGTTAAAAAAGGCTATTCTAACCTTTAAATTTTTAGAGTAGTCATGAACTCTGAAGTACTTCTTCAAGCCAACCAATGAAACTTTTGCTTCTTCCCCCTTTTTAATTTCTCCATTGAAGGTGGGTGGTTTGGCTTTCTTGAAATATTCGGGGTCATGGCTCTTGGAATGTTTCCTCTTCTTTCTTTTCCTCTGGGAATGTAAACTAGTTTTGCTACTAGAAGATTCCTTGGAGTTGTCAGTTTCCTCACTAGAGGATTCTCCCGATGAGTGTCTCTTGGCTCCATGTTGGGCCTTCTTTGAGGTGCTCCTCCTTGTGTGGCTACTTTCAGGGCCATTATTTTGTATCTCAAGTGGACTCTGGGTTTTCTTAGTATGATGTCTATCCACATGACTGGTTTATGGTTCATGTTGTAGCTACCTTTGTATATCTAATAAAATTTGTAGTAGGACTACACTAATTTCAATTTGATTTTCCTGCTCTTTTATTAGACTTTCGTTTAAGCCTTATAGCTATATAATTATGCCATGAGGCCTCTTACAGTTTCAACCAAATATGGAGGGGTTTCCATTGCCCTCCTTTCATCATATTCTTCCTCTCTATTTGGGAGATTTCCGCCAATTCATAGTGTGTAACCATCCTTTATGCTGTAGTTTTATTGCGGTCCACTGATTGTTTAAGTGCTGATAAAACATTCTCTATTAGTTAATGATCTACTAGTTTTATGAACAACACACAGTTCAATTTTTTCAAAACATATACAACAACAAAATTTTTATTTCATTCCTTCAGTAGAGGTTTAAATAATCCTCTTAAGAATGGGGTAATATAGGGTGTCACCCCTAAAATTTCTCTAAGTAATATTTTGAAGCGACTTGTTCATGATCCCAAGCAAGCCAAGTGTTGTAACCATGCTCTGATACCAATTTGTAACACACCCGACGCCTAAGTACCCTTTCTAGGGATGGGGCATCAACATTTTGCTTACTGATTCGTGTCGAATCATCTCTCCGAGATATCCATTCTCTTCTACTCAACCGTATCTCTCTAACGACTACTACTAGACTCAAAACCGAGCTTTGGATTTTAGGTTATGGCCTCCCAAAGTTCTTCAGGCATTTATCATACATGGGCCACGTGGCGCCCTCATGGCTCCACATTATTCGTACCATCCCCAAGTTCCTACATCCATGAGGAGGTTTGTGCCCCGTTCAATCCAACGACGAGAAACAATATTCATTTAAGACATGAGTTAGAGGGAATTTTGACGTTTGACGCTTCGGTGCTGAACATCTCTTCTCCTTTCTGCACGCCTATGCTTCGGAGTCCCAAATTCTAGAACTACTGAAGGAACACATAATCTCTCCACATAGATCTGACCTTCGAGCCTTTCGACTTATCCATGACATTGCATCCCAAACCTCCAGAGTCTCGCAGTTTCGAACTCCCGAAGGGTGTACCCTCACACATGGTGACATGCTAAACGCAAAGGCAAAGACATGCGGTTCTTGAGCACTCCACTTTCCAAATGGGCCAAGAAAGAAAGTGCTGGGGGTACAAATGGTAAGGTAGAGATGACACATGGCCCCTATAGTGGGTGACACATGTCATGTTTTAATGGGTGCATAGGGTGTACGAGACGTACAAATCCAGGTGACATGTTTCACTTTAGTCGTGGGTCCACGTCACCCTGGATGAAATCACTGTTCCACGTCACTTCGAACCGATGGCCTTCCTATGCCCTTAGATCTCACGGTCAAGACATGTTCACATAGATCCTTTTATCTATGGCCTCCGTTACTTTGTAACTTCAACGTTCAGGGGATCTGTGGTGTAACTTCCTCCTTACTCCCAGAGTGGTCAACGCCAGGCTGACCATGGCCTATATCTAAGGGTCAGGGGATATCCTGAAGGGTTCCTAGCTCTATGGTCCTCATCACTTCGTAAATCAAGCCTTCAAGATTTTCAGCCTTATGACCACTCCTCTCTCCCGAAGCAAGACTTCACTGAAGTATCGTACGTGGGTCCCTCCGTTAAACGATTAGATGGTTAAGAAAGGTTCCTAATGAACTCCCTAGAACCATGACTCTCATCACTTCGTAGCTTCAATGTTCAGGGATTTTGGTGCTTTAACATACCTATTCTCCTGAAGTAGGACTTCGCCGAAGTTACCTCGACATAGATGCAATGACCAAGGGGACTCCTGAATATCCATGGATTTGTGGCTCGTGTTACTTCAAGATCGATGAATGAATCAAGGTTTAACGATGGGACAGGTATATCTTCCATGGTTAGGGAAACTTCCAGGTGCTAATTAACCTTGTGGGTAACTGTAACCATCAGTTTCCTTCGATTGGTTTACAAATGGTAAGGTCGTAACATTTCGGAGCTTCGAACTCCCGGAGTTCCGAAGCTAGAAAGGCTTAGCTCCTTTCGGTTCTAACACAGGGTTCCCTGACCTTGGTCATATGGGTCCTCCGAAACTCTTCGTGGGATATACACTAAATTCTTTAGCCGTAAATGGGTTAAGGATATGGGCATGAGTCGTTGGTCACACAGGTGAAGGGTCTGAAGGAGGCACCCTTCTTCCACAGGGTTTGAACTTGGTATTCCCACAAAGGTAGATTCGAGAGGTCGACATGACTTAAGAATTCTAGTAAATACTACCCTGACCCTCTTGTAAACTTACATCCCACAACTCTCTAGATGCTAAGCTGAGGAAAGCAGAAGACCATTCACAAGCATGGGTTCATAGAGAGACAATACATATTTCTACCTTAATCATTCCATACAAAACTCAGTCATAAACATACAAATATATTCAAACATCATTTCCATTTCAATACACAGAGTATGAAAATACTTATCATAAAACCAGAATCATGAAGTGATTGCTTAAAGGGGTGCATGTTTCCACCCAACCATAGGCACAACTACTCCTTAATGGGTTAACCACTGGACACCCCCGAGCTAGACCATGATTATCTGAGAGAGTATCTTTCTTCTTTCTCAATGAGAGTCAGGGATGGAGGTTACTATCCTCCTCCTACAAGATCTTGGCAATGGGTTTTCTCTGTACCAAGAAAGGAGGTCTATACGAGTACTTCCATAGTCACTCATCAACCCCGTTTATCAATTTGAAACGAAAACCTTGGCAACAACTTATTATGCCCATAATGAACTTATTTCCCATTTCTTCCTCGAACTAGAGAGTTGCAAGCGCTCTTTTCTCTTCTCGAGATTGGTCTTTTGACTCTACTCTCTCGTGCACATCTACCTCTACCCACGAATGATCTCTTTTCTTTCCTTCCTTAGAAAGTTTGCGTGGGTCCGAATCCCTAGCTCATGGTCAGGTATGGAAGTCTTGCAGATGGGTACTCTACCTCATCTCCTCATTAACTCTTGAGGAGGACTCTTCCATCTACCAATCTGACTGGTAATTCATTTCTAGGTCAGAGGACTATTATGAGTCTGAGTCATTAAATCCAATAAGGTACTGGTTTGGTGGGGGGGGTTCATCTCAACCATTTTTGTTTCTCCTCACCATATCTCTCATAGCATCCATGGTCTATCTTGGAAATCCCCCCTTTCAACAGTTATGCAACACCTTTCCATTTTCTATTAATAACAAAAAGTACTTACAATGACCTTTTATAACAAAAGGTTCATCAAATCAAACATTCACGCATTTATAGTCTGCCATAGTCTCTTGGCCAATTATAGTTATATTTACAAACTGGGGGAAACAATGGTATTGCAGTAGGCTTCCTATATTCAAAACACCTAAATACAAAAAACCATAAAAAAACAATGTCTAAAGTATCAACAATAACACAATGCAAAGGTGATAGGGCCAAAAATCTGATCATAAAAAATATGAAACGATAATACCAACAACAAGAGGGGTGTCACCATGGTAATTTGGGGATGAATCTTGGTCAATCACCTAGGGAGTATCATCCATGATTGATCTCATCCACCATTACCCTCTTCAAGAGGCTTGGAGGTCTTTGAAACAGGTAAGTCCAAGGTTAAAAATAGTTTTTTAACATAGATAAGGCAAGATGCTAGCTACACCTCCACTCTTTTTGCTCGTGAAGTTTATTATCCACACTCTCACAGGGTATGATATTTCCTTAATGTGATTTCATATATGGATAATAATATGGGAAAGGTGGATCTTAGATCATAGCACTAAAGTCCCCACTTCAAAAATCTAGAAGTTGAAATGTTCCATTTCCATGCAAATATTTTACGCTTTTATAATAATTTGCAATGAAAACTTGACACATATTAGGGCACCATTGTACCTTGAGAAACTGTGAGGATGCTCTTTTTCATTAAAATACACACCATTACATTTATTCTAGATGAATTAAAGCACTTTAATGAAAAATAATAACTAAGTAAATATAAAGTCAAGGGCCCAAGGGAGATAGTCACCTAACAATTCAACCTTCGATGAAATGGAGGTAGGGATATATTGTTTACACAAGGTTCAGAGCTAGGTTGAAACAAACTTGGATATGGGGTAAACCAAAAAATATTCCGCATAGTATCAACTAACATAAATTGGGGACAACAAGGCTATTGCACACCTAGGTAAGCTGGTAGTTTGTCCATTGGTAGAATCCCATAATAATAAATTGAGAAAAGAGAGCCTTCCTTGAATGCAAGTCTGACTTCCTTAGGATTTTCAATTGAAAAATCTATCTTGTGCATATATTTTGGGTGCTAAATCTTTTTTAGTGTACCTTACAACTTAGATTGAATCATGACCATTTGTGCCTAAGAAGGGCCTGTATCTAGTAAATTTTTCCGTCCACTTCCATTTCTAGTCTCATCATTAAGATCATTGAGGATATGGCATTGTGCATTTTCTATGATGAACCTTTTTTGTATTGGCTAGATTGAACTTGTGCGTAAGTTGCAGCCATGAGACCTAGCCCCTCATTTTCATATCAATTAAATCCTTATCCCTTTGCATCCCTTGTTTTAACTACCTTAGGTTTGAGAACCAGGTTGATTCATATAATATATTTTCTTAATTCAAGACTAGGTTTGACCACCAATGGAAATTATCATTAAAATACAACTCGAATTGCAATGAAAGTTATATCTAAGAGAGGAAATGTGTCACAAGTTTCCAAGCTTTCCAAATGCTCTAGATATCAAACATGCCAACAATATTAACTTGAGTAGGGGTGACAGACAAAGTTTGTAAAGAGATCCCCCTCCAATATTTTAATCCCAAGTGATCCCTTTTGGAATACTGAGCGAGGGGGGTGAGATCATGAGCACTTTATACAACTTTTAACCATAATATATAATTTTTCACTTTGCAAAAATGTTCAATAGTTTATCATCAATGTATGTCTAGTTTCGTTCAATATATCATGAGAATATAATCATAAGAAACACTTATCCGTAACTCAATGTATAATCTATGATTTCGTTCAATATATCATGAGAATATAATCATAAGAAACATCACATCAACAACATCACATCAAATACATAGTACACCAGTATTTATGTGGAAACCCAAATGGGAGAAAACCACAAAATTCTTTCTTATATATACTAAGAATTCATTCATAGGAAGCACCAACTTCCCAATTCTCCAGCTGCAACTGGAAGGAGGCTCCAACCCCCTATTCTTAGGTTCCAACATGAAGGAAGCTACAACTCCTTGAGTTCTCTAGCTCCAATGAGAAGGAGGATACAACCCCCTGCGTTCTATGGCTCCAACCGGAAGGTGGCTAGAACCACCTAGTTCTTAGGCTCCAACCTAAAGGAAAATCCAACTCCCTGATTCTTTGGCTCCAACCAGAAGGATGATACACCCCCCTTTCCTTTCCCCGTCTTGATGCCCTGAAATATAAGTGTAGACCAACTTTAACTACCACAATCACTGCAACTGATATATCAGTCAATCTTGTAATCAACTTTTCACCAACACTGTCACATCAACTTGTCACATCAACCTTTCAATGCCACTATCACTACCTCTGTCACTTTCACTACCAATGATACTCAACAGTACTAGATCCTCGATCACCAAGAGAACCTCTAACCTATATGCTCAACATCACCAACACATGCCTCTACCAAGCATGTACCAAGATCACCAACATATCATCACAAGATATGTGCCTGTACCATACCATGTACCAAGCCTGTACCATCAAACATGTATCGAACATGTACACCAACTATGTACATCAACACCATACCATGTGTAATATCCCTAATTTCGCATATTGAAATATATGCTTCAACTGACGATTATTTGTTGTCGGAAGTGATGCACTTTGGGTTTCTGGATGCATTTAGTAATTCAGATTTAACATGCGTGGTAATTTTTCATGTGGTTTTAGATGGAACAATTGTTTAACAATATATAATCATGCATGTAATATATAAAGAACAAATAATAGCTGCAATCTATGTATTATGAAATAAGACTGAATACAATACCACATGCAGATAAATAAAATGAATCTCTCGGCTAGATCAGAGATAGATGGATCTTAGCTAGAATACAATAATGAAACTAAATCAATGATACTCAAAACAAAAAGAATGATGCTAGATCAATGGATGATTAATATGAACTACTGCATGCTACGACAACTCACACGACAACTACTACAAGAGTGGAATATTCTCCCTGGTGGCTAAACTCCATAGATCTACCTGAAATATATCCCAAATAGTGCTACCTGACCTCCAAAACCCTCTCAATGTATTTTAGACTGAATATAATCCCTCTGCTGATCTGTACGAACCCCATATGGGCTCCCCTGGGGGGTTGCGTCCCTCCTCTGGCCAACTGTTTCGCCCTAGTGATTCCACCAATGAAATATAGCTGTATGTGTCACAAACTAAGCACCCTGGTATCCTCTGTAATGGGTTGGAAGAGTTTTCCCAGATATATTTTGGTGATCTCTATGGAACCCTGAATGTATATTCCCCAAGTGTTGTGCCCCCACTGGATAACTAATGCACCCAAGAGGACCCTCTGTCAGAAACTGATGAGTAATAAATCAAAATATGTGCCCTGCCTTCCTCTCAATTGGGTCAGAAGGAAATCCGTGGATTCTCCAGAGTTGGGACAAGCTAATCCTATGAGTCTCCCAACTCTCATGCCCTCTCCCTAAAGAAGTGTGCCCTAGTTGTATAAACTTGCAAATATGTCGCTAGAATCTGATGAAATATCTGAATGATGTTTCCGGTGACTAGGGTGTGTCTCTCAACACTGAAATCAACCCATTGGTGTCTTCCTCCTAGAATCCACAATATCCACTGATTCGCCTGAACCGATGTAATCTCCTCAAAGCTCAACTGTCAAATCATAAGATGCATAATGGGGAATTAGGTCGCTTTTCCTCCTCATATACTCCTCCAAAATCCTAATTCATTGTTGACCTCTACTCTTACCTCCTTAACTTATGTGCCCCTCTATTTTTAGCTCAAAATCACTTAAAGGCGCTTTTACCCACTTTTCACTTAATGGCACTTTCAAATTATAATATTCTCTAGTGAAGTAACATCAAGTGACCTTGTTTTCCTCTGTATCTCCCTGGATATAGTGTAATGGGGATGTTTATACTACTAAGCCCTCCTCTCTAGAGCTCCTACTAAGAAAGGGACATTACATTCCTCCCTTCCCAATATTTATCATCCTCAAGCAATACCAACGTAGGGTGTTGTAGAATCTGCTCACTCTCCCCAGTAGCATCCTCTACTAAAATCCCCCACCATATGACCCAACACTCCCTGATGACCCTTCTCCTCAATATATTCTCTTCGAAATAGAGTACCTCCTTAGGAACCAACTCCAACTGCCCCTCCTCATCCAAAGGTGGACACTCATTTGAAGTGTTGAGGAATCGACTGTCTCTGTCACTGAGTCTACTCTATGGAAACCCGTGAAGTCTGAAGGTCTCTTTGAAGAAAAAATATTCCACCTACACTACACTGTAGTCTATAGGAATCGTAAGAAAATGCACAAATTTGGTCAACTTGTTGACCCCTACAAAAATTCCGTCCTTACGATGAGCCTTTGGAAGGCATGTAATGAAGTCCATGGATGAGCTTTCCCATTTCTTCTATGAAATGGGAAGTGGATGTAGTAACCCTGCTAGAAGTGTCTGCTCAGACTTGTTTCACTGACAAGTCAAACACTCACTGATATGTCTCATCACTTCTTGCTTGAGACCTTTCCAAGAGAATCTCTCTCTGACTTTCCTATAGGTTTCGAGGAACCCCTGATGGCCTGCTAATGGAGAGTCGTGTACTGTTGCCAAAATATTATTTTTGAGACCTGATCCTGGCATTAGGTAGACTCAATATTTGTAGAAGATGATGTAGTCTATGACTCTATACATTTTGTCCTGTACCTACCCATTCAATTTCTCACAAGTGAACTTGTTCTTGGAATATTCCACTAACAAGTGAGATTTCCAATCTGCTGAAATCTCCATCAAGGAACAAGCTGCTAGTCTCCTATATAATGCATATGCTGCTTCCCAATGCTTGAATATCCTCTCCATCCTCTTCACTGACACCGTCCTAGGTATCCCTGTCGAAATACCCCTATGCATGATCTTCGTCCCCTTACTGTCTCTGAATCCTATCTCAAGGGTTTGGTAGTTGGTAGAAATCTTTCCCAAGGTGATCAACCATTGGACTCCTAACACAACATCTGTGTCATCTAGGTCAACTACATAGAATGTATCTCTCATGGTGTAGTTACCTAACTTCACCTCCAAGTTTGGAAATCTATCCAAACACCCCATCGTGTGGCCATCTACTACTGCAACCTGAAACCCCTCAAACTCCTATGTTTGTAGTGCTCTCCTAACTACCCATGAAACATCAATGAAGTTGTGGGTTGCCCCACCATCTACCAAGGAAATGGCCAACTATCCCTAAATAATCACTTTGATCCAGAGGGTGTCATACCTAGGGACTCTAGAAAGGGTCACTATGATTCCCTTTGCCGATGCTCGTCTCTTACCCTCTTCACGAGGTTGTGGCTTTAATAGTGGCTATGCCCCTTCGGTGTCAGTGGTATACTTGGAGGATGCTCCTTCTCCTGCAATGGATCCTCCTCTGAGCTAGTAGACTCAATGTCCCATGCCTAAATACCCTATTCCTCCTCATCAGTCTCTGTGACAACCTCAAAGTAATGGATTTATCCCTTGCCCATATCCTTATGGCTGCGGACCCATGGATCTTTGCAGGTGAATCATAGATTCTTCCTCATAAGATCACGCCTCATAGAATCATCCAAATTATCCTTACCCTTCCACTCTCTCTGGAATGGTTTCCTATCTTGGTCCTCCCGTGGCATAATGAGTTTGGAATTGTTTTTTTTTTTTGGCACTGAGTCTGCTAGATATCTAGTGCGCAAGATGGCATCCTGTACTATGTGAGGTATATGGACCATCACCCATCCTCTCAAGGGTTCTGTGAGACCCTCTATGAAAAGAATGATCAATCTGGGCTCTGAAATATCTGTCACTACCATGGATACCCTCTAAAAGTCTGTGATGAATGCCTTTGGTGTGCCAGTTTGTCTCAACTGGGCTAGATCTCTGAAATGGATCTCTGAATCCCTCCTGTCAAACTTGTCCATGTTCCTCTTTGTGAACTCCCAGTATGAAGTTATTTGAATGTGACCCAGGGTCAATAGTCCATGATGCCACCACTCATGTGCCTCTCCCTCCTAATGTAGGGTAGAAAAACTGATGGCCTTAGTTTCTGTCATCTAGTTGAGCTTTTAGTACATGTCCAATTTCTGTACCCAATCTCTAGCAGTGCATTTGGATGATCCATCGAAAGAAGTTATAGCGAGTTTACCTACTTTTTGGATGAATTCAATGTTCTGTACCTGTGGATGCTAATGCTATGCTCCCCTCTGAGGATCTCTAGGACCGTTCCTGATTCTGAGTCCACAATACTCAACCAAGGTCATATCATGTTGGAACTCTGGTCCCATCGCTGCATACTGTCTCCTGTACTTAGAGATATCCTCTGCCTGTGTAGTCTACCTCGGTGCTACTGGCTGCTGTACTGTTTCTAGAAGTCCCCTCTGAAAGCTAGGGAATAGTGGCCTGGGGATCCTACTAGATGAAGTGTATGTGTGAGTAAGTGAATGGGGTTTAATGCCTACCCCTGAGTTCCCCTGTGCTGCATGCGGGGCAGGTGTGCCTTGAATGCTCCCTGCCGTTAATCTATCGGCCATTTTTGGCAAGGACTGAATCATGGCATGCTGACTGATCACCAAATTGCTAATAACCTACATGAAAGATGGATTTGGGTCCATGGGTGCTTTTCCACTGCCTTCTGGCCTCTCATACCTATCTCCCATCATCCTCTCTTCCTCACTCTCTACCTCATGCTCTGCCCTTCTCTCTACTTCCCTATGCGCCTCTTCCTCTTTCTCTGAGCTGGGAGGAAAGGGGGGATAATATGGCCTAGGTCTCCTCCTTTCCCCACGTCTATTGTAAGTGATATATTCATCACCTATGTGCTCACGACCCTCTGGGTTCTCTGATGAATTCATCGAATTTAGTCACAAGATGGTAGGACTAAATCCTTGACACTACCGTAATATCCTGTTGGCAACCCAACATATTTTTAACTTTTTATATTAATTAAATGATCTATGTAGCTACCTAACTGGGGTCATACATTTTTCTGTTCTTCATAAGCAATTTTCAAAATGACAATTGTAAGTTTCTAGTTTTCCCTATTGTTTTTTCATGCTTCGTTCATGACTAAAAGCATGGGAATGAAGCATTAAAACTTACGATTGTATTACCATTCTATTTGAAAAATTTATGAAAGGCAAAATGTCTCTACAGTTTATTAATGAAACCTTGTTCCTTGCTATGAAGACTATTTTCTTTGTTTCGATTCCTTGAATGCCAAGCATGCTTAGGGATTGTTAATTATTTCAACAAAGGACCTTGTGATTTGAGCATTGATATGGTTTTTGTCTGGTTCTTTGTCATATGTTTCCTCATCACTAGGCTTTGATTTACAAGTTTCACTCTCCCAAACTTTATGATCGAACCCACTATGTTGCACACTTATTTTTATTTTAATGCTCTGGTATTGGCTTGTACTTTATGAGAGGTGGCAATAGGATTATAGTCATCCCATCATTTCAAAGCATGGTCTTTGGCTTTTCAACACCCCTCGCATTCATTTCAAACAATGCTTGTCTTTTCGTTATGAATTTTCTGCTCATACGCCGTTCACTGTTGATGGTTTTCAGGCTCGAGGTGTAGCTCTCGTCTGTTTTTACAAACCCTCCCTACGCGCTGTGTTTGGTTGATTTCCTATTGATTCACCATGGTCCCTGTTGTAAGAGTCGAACCTAATGACACTCAAACCTTTCTCTTATGGGACGATGCCAGAGAGAATATCGAGGGTAATGGTTGGCTCGTTTTCCTTGAAAAATTCCAGGGTTTCAACCTACAGAATGCTCATGAATTCTCTCTCTCATTCAATGGGTGTAGAGCTAAGGTGGGGGACATTCAACTCAAAGTCACAGAGGAATTCTTAAGCCAAACTATAGGACTCCCTACGAGCGGTCAGAGGTGGTTCAAGAATGCTTAGGTAGAAGAGGTTCCTTGGAGTCTCTTCTCTACATCGCGGAAGATAAAAGGATGTGACAAAGGTATGCCAGTCTCCTTACTGAAAGCTCGATGGCATGGTCTGCTTGCAGTGTTGAAACAGTTTGTCACTTGTGAAGGCCGTTTTGGTTTTCTGTTCCTTTATCACTTGTGTCTGCTCATGAATTTCATAGGGTTTCCTTTAAACATGCCTTATTATCTATGGAGGAGCCTTTACAAAATGGCTAAAAGATATAAAAAGAAACGTTTAGATTCAAGCCTTTTTCATTACGGTTTAATAAAAATTATGCTTGCACATCAATTGAAGTTGCAAAATGATGATTGGGATTCGTTTTTAACCAGAAACGGTTTCGGTAACCCTGATGTTGACGAGGTCGACAAGTCTGTGATTGAAGAAACCTTAGTCTACCCTTCAACGCCCCTCTCACCTACCCAGGCTCGTGTTACGACCACCTACAACAAACCTCTACCCGACCCGAAGGTTACTGAGCAGGCCCATGAGCAAGCTACAAAGCCTAATGATCCTGTAAAAAATTTAAATAAACCTACAGGCAAGATGTCTAAAGGCGACGCTGATTTGAGTTTTAAAAATAAGAGAGTTGGAAGGTTAATTTCAAGGAAGCTCTGAAACAAGTCGAACCCTCATGCGAGCTCGATCAAGATGATCGAAATCCATGAGAGTTTGGATTCTGAAATTGATAGATTTCTCGCTGAAGAAGACCCTCTTTTGTTCCAACCACACCTCGATCAACCTTACAATTTTGTGGACAATCTACCACCTTTTCTGAAACATAGTGAAGGGTTTCCTGGTATTAAGTTGGGTAATAAATCTATAGTCCATGTTGGAGATGCTCTGGTTCACAATCATGGTTATTCCCAAGGGACTGTCACATAGTCGAAGTGTGAAGTCTGCCTATTCTGGATTGATAAATACTACACCGATATACCTATCCTACAGTCACAGATTAAAGCTCTCACTGATCAGGTCAATGCTTTAACAAATGCGAATCATAGGCTCGAGTTTGTCATCCAAAGAAAAGGGAAATGTATGAAGACCACAAGGAATGTGATATTAAAAAACGTTGAGACTGCAACAACAATAATAATTTCTGAGATCATCTGATATGATTTGATTTTACAGTTTGAGGTATGATTTCTTTTATCTTAAAATAGGGTTATTTATTAAATAAATTAGATTGTTTTATTGATTCAATAAATTGGATTTCATTACTAAAATAACTAGCTACAAAATCAGTAGATTTTGTAGCCAGTTATTCTAATTTGAAATTTGCAAATTAATGGTTAAATATATATCTAATTCTTTCTATTTTTTCTTTTCTTTTTAGGATATCTAGGAGTTCATGGTTTTTTTTTTTTTTTAACAGAAACGGTTAACGGAGATTTGTATTAACAACAGTGGAAATGCCACTGGGGTTCAATTCATCGATAGAGATTGCATGTAAACTGGAACACATATGCCTAAAGATCCTAACTCAGTACTAATTCGTGGACACAAAGATTATTTCAACAAGCCTGAACGACTTCGCGTCATTACATCACTTCTAGGTTGGAAGTTTTTTTTCTTCTTTGACATCGTTTTCCATTCGTTGCTCTGGTTCGTGGATTGGCTTTCCGTCGGGCATAAAGGGTCTTCCTTTTCAGCTAAGTCTTCCCAGCTCGCGGTCAGGGGTTCTTGCTAGGTGGGCGAATTGGGAGTATCTTCTACTTCCCCCTTAGAAGGGGATTTAATTTCGGCTTCAGCTTCTGCTTCTTCTGCTTCCCCCTTAGCAGGGGATTTGATTTCAGCTTCAACTTCTGCTTCTTCTTCTGCTTCCAGGGTCTTTCTTTCAGAATGTGGTTCCTTTTACGCCTTCATCCACCAGGTGGTCTTGGACAACCTTTTTTTCCTGGGTGGTTTCCCACAATTACGGGCTAAGTTCCCTGTTTCGAAGTAGTTCCTACACCTGAAACTGAGATTCTCATAGTCGAGTTTTTGGGTCCTTGAGTAGTCCTTGCCTTGGAGAATAATTTCAGTTGGGAAACCTTTGGAGAAATCCATTTCAACACAGATTCAGGCGAAGGTGGAGCGGGCTAGCTTGGAGTCCGGACTTCTGCAGAGGAACTTGCCGAGGCCATTGCCAATAGATTGAAGAGAATCATCCCCCCAAAAATGCAGGGGAAAATAAGGAAGTCTCACCCAGACTGGGGCTAAAGAGATACAATCCGTAGAGGGGTCAAAGGAAGGGGTCCAAATTTGCATGGACAGGCCTACTCTACACCAGAACCACGACCCGAAGTTAAACATCTTGTCTCTGTCGCTTGTAGAATCGAAAACTACCACAAAAAACCCTTTTTCACAGGGGCAGGTAATGACTTCTCCATCTAAGAACGGGTACCATTCGAAGGAGAACCAGGAGAGTAGATTTGGAAGAGAGGGCCAAAACCCGTTAAACCTGCAAACTAGAGCATGCTTGCTGTAATGGTGAGCATGAGTTAAGGCTTCCTGCGGCACTGGAATGGAAACTGCCGGAGCTTCAGCGACTACTGCATGTAGCATGAAGGGGAGACCTTGACGAGAAGAAACCTCCGACGTCGATGCATGCAGGCCGGAGAGAGACCCTTTGCACGAAGCCACCTCTTTAAAGGAGAGGGCTGACACCAGAGGGGGAAAGTTTGAGGTTGCTGTCGACAGAGCACCAGGGGAAGTACCTGCAAGAGAGGTCGGCCCAGAGGTGGAGGTCTTGGCCAAGGGAGGGAGGCCCACAACCATTGCCACGGATTTACCAGGAGAGGCGCCACCATGCGTTGGAGATGAGGGGGCCGCCATTGGAGCTTCTACAGCTGCTATGAAGGAGGGTGGAGGGGGACAAGAGGCACCAGACCGGCGGCCTACGGGAGAGCCATGAGCGTGGGAGCTCAACGCTAGGGTTTTTTCCAGAGCGTTGTTTCAATGATATATTTATTTCTTCTTCACCATCTAGGAGTTCATGGTTACCAAGTGATCTGAAGAATTTTTGAGGCTTGTTAGCCATATCTATGATACATTTTTGTATAAACATAAATAAACTTTTTTTTAGCTTTAGAAGATTTGGTATGATCTGGGTGGTTATATACCCCTTTTATTTTTGTAATCAATATTTGATCTAAGAGGATGAGACAGTTACCTTGCTGAAGGCTTTAAAAACTCATTATTTTTTGTAATCACATCATCTTGGCCTGGGGCTAGTTGTGGACATCTTATACATGAATTTGGAAAAAACACATGTTTACATTTCTGCTTTAGCTATCTGTAAATATTGCTTTTGTCTATGTTTTGTTTATCTTGATAATTAGACAATTATTGATAGCTTTTGTCTTCACAGATTGTTATGTTGTCAAGATAATTTCTTTCATACAATCCACAATTATATGTTTTAGTTATATGAAAATAGTGATTGATTGTTCGATTCAAATATTAAGGTTTATATTAATCTTGTTGAATAATTAAAAGCAAGTTGTTACTGTTAGATTTATCTTATCTGTAATTACTTGCAGTCACAAATATCATAGTTAGTGTTTGCGTCCTATCGTTCTATCATTAAAATATATCAGTCAATGTACTGTCTGGCATTTATTCCAAACAGTGTGAAGGTACACTACAGATTTATCTCGTGCATAGATTGGATGGAAGATTCATGATCATACGGATGTCAGATGCATGCTCTGCAAGTCATTAATAGGTTAGTTTGTTCCTTTTATTTGCTTGTTTGTTTTAGAAACTCTTATATGTGGTCTGGTTTTCACTATCTACATATTTTGTTTCCATGGTATTTTGATATTTAATCTTACGGATGCATAGAGATAAAAAGAAAACCAAAAATAAATAGTTCATTTTGCTTTCTTTATCTACTTTCATCAAAAGAGTCATTTTTACATTGATTTTAGTGAGTTTAGATTAAAACTCATAAATTGTATAACTTGTATATAAATTAGACAAACATCTCTCTGTGTAAATATTATTTAAAGTAAGTTGTATCTCTCTCTCTCTCTCTCTCTCTCTCTCTCTCTCTCTCTCTATATATATATATATATCAGTGATTAGTAATTAGTGAGTTATTTGTTTCTTTAATTTATTTATTTGTTTCTTTTAGGACTTTAGATTGGCCAACGAAGCCATTAAACCCATCAGAGTGAATCAATCCAAATGACTTGGGTTAATTAAACAACCCTGGACCGAACTCGCTCTTCCAATTGACGAATGATCTTTTTCGCCCGTCAACAAATGGCGCTAGAAGGAGGACCTGGACACTATTGATGGCATGTGGAGGTCGCAAGACTCCTCCCCCATACACCCACTCACCTATAGTAACAAGAAGTCGTTCTGATGACAATATTACCTCTCAAACATCAACCACATCAAACGAAAATCCACAGATTACCATTGAACCAGTAACACCAAACCCCCCAGGGGCTGACGTACAAGAAATTGTTCGTCAATCACTTCTAAGGACACATGGTTCTTTGGCACGTATTAAACAACCTAGTCGGCCATTGAATCAACCACTAGACTTCTCTCATATTAGGGATCAACTTGAAGGCACTAGTCTTACTCTAAACCCTATGGATCTAGATCACATCCTCACTCCTACAACTGGAGGATCTGGTATCCCACCATCACCATCCCCTTCATCTCCTTCTTCTTCAGAAGAAGAGTCATCCAACGAAGGCAGTTCTTCATCTCACCCTTCGACACCACCCATGCCTATGGAAAATCCGAATAATCCCACCAAACCTTGGCTCAATCAAGATGCAGTGGCCATACCTGGACCCCAACATCTTTTGCCTAAACATCCAGAGAAATGGCTCCCTAAATTCAATCCAGATTCCAAGCAGATCTCGAAGGATCATATTAAAAAATTTATGTTAGCCATTGGACTCCAAAGTGTAGAACACGAAGACGTAGTATGTAGACTTTTTCCATACACATTTGAAGGCAATGCCTATACTTGGTATTTTTCCCAACAACCCCACACCATTGTATCTTGGGATAGATTCAAATCTTGTTTCCTTGACAAATTCAGAGACGACAAATCTCCTGAAGTCTTAGTCATGGAACTCTCTAGTTTAAAGATGAACCCCAAGGAAAAAATAAAAGACTTTAATCAAATGTTTCTAACATTAAAGAATTGAATCCCCACCGATTCAATGCTTGCTGAAAATCTTATTGTCGCATACTACACGAAATCCCTACACAAAAACATAGCAATCTGGGTAAAAAGGTCTAAGAAAGAAACATTATTGGAAGCCTTTGAGGAGGCAAGCCAAATTGAGAAAGATATTCTCAGCCTAAAGGACAATATCTGTAACGAGGTAGATATTACCTCATCTTCCAAGAAGAAAATATAAATTCTTCCTAGACCTCCCCAAACCAAAGCTCAATCAGACGGTTCAGATCTTGAAAGTTTACACAAAGTCGTTTAGAAGTTGTCAAATCAAGTTATAGATTTAAGGAGATTAGTTGAAGAAGCTTCTTCAAGCAAAGGGCCTTACAAACCCCCTTTTAGAAAGCCTTTTTCCACAAACATGCCTAATTCAAATTCTGAAAGCCTAAATCTTGAAAGCCTACAGTATGCTATCTAGACAATTTTGGAAGCACATGATAACTTAATCCCTCCCGAGATTTTTGAAGACGTGGCTAAACAAGAAATAGTGGAAGAGGACAAACCCACTCCCAACATCTTCGAGCATTTTTCGGATAGTATCTTTCAAGCCAATTTCGAAACGGTGCATCCTTACAATACCATAAGAAAAACAACGAATAAATCCTCTTCTCAAATTGGAACTAATGCACCTCAAAAACTGTCTAAACAAATTGAAACTAAACAGAATTTAGCAACTCCAAGTTTAGAATATGATTTGATTGAGGATCTCAAAAAACTTAGAGCTAATATTTCTGTTTATGAATTATTGAAATTTCCTTTTCTTCTGCAAAAGATGCTTCAAAATATTGCAGAAAACAACAAAAACAACAATCTGAACATCAACAAAGTTGTAGAAAACAAACCTAAAACACCTCAAAAGGTCTCCGTTAAAACGACACTAGAGTCCTCTGATAAAAGAGAACTTGCTTTAAAAAGCATAACAAATGTAGATAAAATAGTTCCAGGGGCTGCGACTAAAAACCAACAAACTTCTGCTGTTAATACTCACAGAAATGTCCCACCCTTTTTGTTGAATTTTTAAATTTTCAATAGGAATGTACATAGTTGTATGGTAGATTCTGGTGCATCATCAAACGTAATGCCTTGGTCTGTCTGCCAAAAAATCAATGCTGAAGTTCAACCTTCCAGTTTGAAAATTATTCAGCTTGACCGGACCAGTGTTAAGGTAATAGGTGAATTAAAAAATGTACTTATCAGATTATCATCTAATCCTAAAGTCCACCAGATTATTGATGTTATTGTCATTGATATCCCTGAAGTATATGGCTTATTTTTAAGTAGGGATTGGTCCAAACAACTACATGGTTACTTTGCGACAGATTGGTCTCACTTATGGCTGCCAGAGAATGGAAATCCTAACAGAATCAAGATCAATCGTGAGCATTATCTCAAGCTTACGGTAACTAATTTAAATGATCCTAATGAACCATTCACTGCTTCCACCAATTCACCCGAAATGCAGGGGATGAACACTTTTTTTGGCAATTTCATGGTTGAAACTTTTACCATTACTAACCCGGAACAACAGTCCGAACTCATGACATGCACACAGTCAACAACCCTCTCTAAGGTGTCATATACAACTGATGAAAATCATATCTGGTCTCTTTACTTCGATGGGTCTAAATCTATTGAAGGAGCCGTCGTAGGATGTGTGCTCATTGATCCAGCAGGTAACAAAATTTTGATCGCTTTCTGGTTAGAATTTGAATGCACAAACAATACTACCGAATACGAGGCACTCCTGCAAGGTCTCAAAAAGGCACTAGATTTGAGAGTTAAGAATTTAATAGTCTTTGGTGATTCAGAAATTGTGGTCAGACATGTAAGAAATTCCATTCATTTCCTATCTCCACACCTGAAAAGCTATCAAACTGAGGTATGGAATCTATTGAATTTTTTTTTTACGTTTAACATTAATTCTATTCCAAGATTGAATAATTCTGAGGCCGACTTGTTGGCTAATGTTGATATTGCTGGAGATGAGTTGGAGCTCATTCGTTGGAATATTTGGTCACATAATCGATCCTTCATTAATCATTCAAAGGATCAATGATGATCTTCGAACACTTTCTTAAAACAATGAATATTTGGTCCATTTGATTTAGTTGAAGAATATCTAGCCGTAACTAGACAAGAAATATACTTAATTTAGATAGAAGTGTGTCCACATATAACTAAATGGACTTTGATTTGGTCAATATATGTCCACAATATAACTGTTATGCATCCATATACTTAATTTAGATATAAGTTTGTCCACATATAACTAACTAGACTTTGATTTGGTCAAGATATGTCCACAATATAACTATTATGCATCCACATACAATTAGTTGAACTAAGACAAAGACATTATAAATAGGTATGTGCTATGATTGAGTTTGTTTTTGACAAAAAGAGAAGGAAAAGATCCTATAACTATTCAAAGGAAATGAACTGGACATATATCAGATGTTTTTTTAATTAAAAATAGAAAAGTCTTGAGAAAGGTCTAGTTGTGTAAGGAATTTTTTGGAGAAAAATGAATACAGGGAGGTAGGGTGGTGCAGGGGAGAGGGATGGTGTCCTCAAATATAGGTTGGTGCCTAAGAGGATTGGTGTCCTCATCATTTGTAACAGGTTGGTTACTGAGAGGATTTTAATGTCCTCATCATTTGTAATAGGTCAGTGCTTGAGAGGATTCATGTCCTCATTATTTGCAACAAGTGGGTTCCTGTCGAGATGAAAGATTATAAATTGTAAATTGGTTCTTGTAGAAGAACATAAAGAAAGATGTTCTGTGGTTTTATTTTGCATTGGGTTTCCATGTTAAAATTCTAGTCTACTATGTTTTCTGTGTTATTTTGATTTCTGTATGCATTGGTGATTAAGTAAGCACTTCAAAATAATATTAAATCATTGAAAGAAAATAAAATTGAGAAAATTGATGTAATATTGATTCACCCCATATCGCAGTATTACTGTGAGTCTCAACAATTGGTATAAGAGAAAGGTTCCTTCAGTAACACCCTCACAGCTAGAAGGAAGATCACACAAAAAGTATGGCAAGCCAATATTCCTCTTCTTCTTCAACCAGACCTCCTCTATTCAATGGAACAAATTTTGATTTTTGGAAAATTAGAATGAAAAACTACTTGATGTCTCTTGGTATGAAATTCTGGAAGATTGTGGTAGATGGTTATAAAATCCCAACAACTCTTACAACTGATGAAGTGGTAAGAAAAAWTACTGCAGTAATGCAAGAGCTATGAATGATATCCAATATGGGCTTGCAATTATTTTTTTGTTAAAGTAATGTAGTTGGAATACACAAAGGAAATATGGGAAAAACTGGTAAACAATTATGAATGGGACGAGAGATTAAAGTTGGCCAAACTTCAAGTTCACAGAATGAAATTTGAAAGGCTAAGGATGAGTGAAGAAGAAAATATTGCAGGTTTCTTTCTTAGAGTAGATGAGACTATAAACACTATGAAGGGGCTAAGTGAGAAGATTGAAGAAGCTATGGTAGTTCAGAAGGTACTGAGATCTCTTCCATCAAGACTTGATGCAAAGGTTTATTCTATATAATAAATGTATTAACTAGATAAAATGACTATGGATAGTCTCCATGGAATACTGTCTGCTTATGAGATGAGGACCAGGAAAGAACAACTAGATCTAAGGAAATAGTCTTCAAGGAATCTTTCAAATCATCAACATCTCAAGATAATGATTCCTCTGAACACTTATCAGATGAAGAATGAGATAACTTTGTAAGGAAACCAAAGAGGGTATCCGGAAATTATAAAGGTATGTTACCATTCAAATGCGTTAATTGTGGTAAAATTGATCATTTTGCATCCAAATGTCCTTTCAAAGAAAACCACACCAATGAAAAAGAAAGAAAAGGAAAGGATAAACCTAGGGATTTTAAGAAGAAATTGTCTTTTAAAAGGAATAAATTTTATTCAAGGGAGAAGATGAAAAAATTCTCATGGATTTAGAGAAACAAAGATCTGATCAAGAAAAAATAGACATAGAAGAGTATAAATTTGTGGTCGGCATGGAAGGAGAACTCATTAGTTCTCTGGAGGAAATATCCTGTCTCAAGAAAAAGAATAGACTAAGAAAAAAAAACTTACAATTTTATAAAGAAAAAGACAATGATATTAGCGAAGATATAGTCATATTAAAATCCATCTAGAAGAGGCGAAACGAAAGGAATAAATATTGATGAATTAGATAAAAGAAAAGGAGAATATTTGTGACAAACTAGAAGCAGAAATAGTATCCTTAAGAAAATATCTAGATAAGTACAAGACTCAAATGAATATAAAATTCGTAAAAGGATATGAAATCCTAGATAACATTCTTAGCAATCAAAGATCACTAGATGACAATACATGATTGGGATATAAGGAAATTTTGAAAGTTTTCAAAGGTAAGTCAAGAATCAACATGTCAACTACTGAGAAGCCCACAAACTATGCCAATGCTCTCAAGAGAAACAAAAGTCATCCTAACAAGTCATAAAATGAAAAGAAGAAGCAATCATAACTGGATCAACCCAACCATTGAAACAAATATGAAGCAAGGAAGCAACAAATGCCTGGATCTTATCAATTTGGCAGATAAAGACCAATTCCTTCAAGTAAGTTATTTACTCCAAGGCATCCAAAATGTTTCTATGGATATTTTTTCTCTTGTGGTAACTTTAGACATAAGGATGTGAGTTGCAAGAATTTTAGATATAACAAAAATGTGGGAATAAGATTCAATAAACCTCAGATGGATATGGTTAAAAATTATTTCAATAATTCCTTCTCTCCTTTATTGAATGAAATCAAGTGCCACATATGAAATAATTTTTGACACAAGGAAAGTGAATGCATAAGAAATATGCTGCCTGTTTTTAAGCAAGATAGACAAGAAATTTTTACCAAGGTTTGGAGGGAGAAAAATAAAAATAAAGAAAAATGTGGATTGACTCTATATGCCAAAAATCAAGAAAATCAATGGTATATGGACAATGGATACTCCAAGCACATGAAAGGAGACAAGTGTAAGTTTGAATTCCTAACTGAAGACAAAGGTGGTAATGTTAATTTTGAAAACAATGCTCTAGCTAGAATTAGAGGAAAAGGAATTGTTGTACTAGATGAAGATAAGAAGGGAAAGACCCAAGCACATAATGTGTTGTATGTAGATGGTCTAAAACATAACTTGTTGAGTGTAATTCAAATGTGTGACCAAGTTCATAATGCTCTCTTTCATTCGAAAGGCTGTAAAGTAATGGATGTGAATACATGGAATACTATTGTAAAGGAAGTCATAACTCCAGGGAATGTGTATGTCCTAGAAGAATTTAAAGAAAAATGTTGCATTGGAAAAGCTGATGAGAGATGGATTTGGCACAAAATACTAGGTCATCTTAGTTTTAATAAGCTTGTTAAGCTAGGAAGAAAATATGTTGTACGAGATATGCCTAAAATTTCCAAACCTGAGAATACTATCTGCAAGTCATGTCAATTTGGAAAGCAATCGAGAGTTCAATTCAAGGAAAGAGAACACTCCACCACTCGACCTCTTTAGCTAATCCATACAAATATCTGTGGCCCTACTAGTACACAATCATCACGAGGTGAAAAATATTTCATATTGTTGATTGATGACTATACCAGGATGACTTGGGTTGGATTATTGAAGCATAAATTTGAGGATTTTGAAAAATTTAAAATCTTCAAAGCACAGGTAGAAAATGAAACGGACTTAAAAATCAAGTGCCTAAGGTCATATAGACGAGGATAATTCATATTTGATGAATTCAACAGTTATTGTGAAAAACATGGGATCAAGAGATAGTTTTCTATTGCAAGAACCCCTCAACAGAATGGATTTGTAGAAAGGATGAATAAAACAATTCAAGAAATGGTCAGGGCCATGCTTGATCAATCAAAGGTACCCAACACCTTTTGGGGAGAGATCGTTCAAACTGTTGTTAACATTCTCAATAAAGATCACATAAGAGTAAACAACAATACAACTCCTTATGAGCTATGGCATGACATATCAACATCAATAAATCATTTCAAGATATTTGGAAGCAAATGCTACATTAAAAGAAAGGAAGAAAACTTAGGTAAGTTTGAATCTAGAGCTTATGAAGGTATCATGTTAGGATACTCCTCCAGAAGTAAAGCGTACAAGTGCTACAACAAAAGACTCCACAATATAGTTGAGAGTATATGTGTAAAGGTAGATAAAGGACCACTTCATCCAGTGAGACACCAACATCATGACGATCCATATGATGAACCAATCAACAATGAACCACAAGATGACAAAATGAATGAAAATCAAGAACTAGAGGATTCAGAGGAAGACAAGAGAATGGAAACACCACAACTAAAGACCCCATCAAGGTATGTTCAAAAACATCATCCAGAAAGTCAGATTCTTGGAAACAAGGAAGCATGTGTACAAACTAGAAGAAAACTTATAGATACATCTAGATCTGCAAATTTTGCATTGTTTTCCATGAGTGAACCCCAAAATTTGGTGCAAGCAAGTCAAGATGACCACTGGGTCAAAGCCATGAATGAAGAACTAGACCAAATAGAAAAAAATAAGACTTGGGATCTTGTTCGAAGACCTAATAACAAGAATGTAATTCGAACTAAATGGGTATACAGAAACAAGTTGAATGAAGATGGAAAAATAGTCAAAAACAAGGCTAGACTAGTAGGCAAAGGGTATGCTCAAGTAGAAGGAGCGGACTTTGAAGAAACCTTTTACCCTATTGCAAGAATTGAAGCTATTATGATGTTTTTGATTTTGCATGCTACAAAGAATTCAAAGTTTATCAGATAGATGTCACATCAACCTTTTTAAATGGTGATCTAGAGGAAGAAGTTTATGTGGAGCAACCAAAGGGTTTTTAGCTAACCGACAAAAAAGATTATGTCTGTTGATTAAAAAAATCCCTGTATGGGCTAAAACATATTCCAAGAGCTCAATACTACAGACTAGACAAGTATTTTCACCAACAAGGATTTAAAAAGGGAACGACCGATAGAAACTTATACATCAAGGATGAACGTAATGACCTGTTAATTATTGTAGTATATGTTGATGATATTATTTTTGGCAGTGACAACGAATTATTGAGTAAGAAGTTTGCAAATGCAATGCAACAAGAGTTTGAGATGTCTATGTTGGGGGAAATCTCATTCTTTCTTGGTCTATAGATTCATCAATTAGAAAGAGGAATTTTCATTTATCAAAATAAATATCTCAAAGAAATCTTGAATAAATTTGGCATGGAAAAATTTGCACCAGTAAGCACTTCTATGAATACCATTTGCAAACTCAGTGAAGATGACGATGCTCCAGAAATAGATCAAACCATCCTGATCCATCTATTACTGTACTATTATGAAGACTTATTTGTTGCAATTAATCATTTCTGTTTCTCAAATGAATCAAATATGTCTACTGATATGATCTATCTGCTCATGAAACTCTGCATGTCTGGAACAACCTATGTGGGCACATGACTTCTCAACCGATCAATCTTGTTAATCTGTACTTCCACTATATGACTGCTTTGAATATGTATATGTAAACACTTCATACTACTCGAAAGATGGCTCTTTGATATGTAGTAGCTACTGCACTGGCTCCCATGTTCAATATTCATATTTGCTGGGAGTCTCCAAGCCGGATGGCTTAGGAAAATACCCACTATGATGCAGAGAAATCTTCCTCTTCATCTGTAGACTCATCATCTCTCTGAAATCTGAATTCTTCCTTTCTGCCTATGGATTGATGTCACACTACAATTCTCGAAAGTAAAATCTCTTGAGCATGTTATTTATTCACCTGTTTTTCTTTTCTTTCTCATACTACTACAAATCCTGCAATCTCTGGGACTCGGTCTTTATTCATTTGGTCTTAATGTTTTCCATTTATTCTCTAAATATTCCTATATCTGACATCGTCCATTTTTCCTATAGATTTTTCTTGATCTCATACTATTGCCAATCCTAAAAGTATGACTTCTAGGTGTCCTTCATTCATCTGCTCTTCATTTACCTATTCTTGTTTTCTTTTCCATACTTTCTTATATATGATATCAATTTTCTCTTTCATATAAGTATCCATCATGCTTCTACAATCACAAGATATGTGTCCATAGTTATTAAATTTGTAACATTAAATGTTATGTGGGGCCACATAAGCATTTCTTCCATAAGCCTTGCAATATGCAACTTTATGTCCAAATTTAGTACAATAAAAACAATGACCAGAAAAGAAATTTACATACCTTGGAGTGAGTGATCTTCTTTGTGTTGTATCCCTTCTGAATTCATACCTTGGTTTACCACGATCTTCTCTTCTATTGTTTCCTTCATCATGGTTGAAGTTTCTTTGATATCTGGATGTAGAAGGTCTTCTTCTGTAGTCTTCTTCTTGAGTCTTCTACACTTATGGAATGTTCTTCTTCAGGGGATTGCATTCTTCCTTCTTCATTGAACCTTTAATGACTTCTACATAAGTCTCATGCTTCTCTTCATTTTTCCTTTTCAATAACCTATGAAATTTCTCTTCAACTTTATTTGTTGATGATGTGGATGCTTTTGTTTCTTTAACATTCTTGTTGAGCTTGGCGATTTTGACTCTTAGCGTAAAAATTTCTTCTTGAATTTTCTCAACCTCTTATTCTTTCTTCATCATCTGAAACTTCATGACTTCCTCCGTTATCTTTGCTTCTTCAAGTTGGATCTTCAAGGAGATGATTTATTCTTCAATTTTTCTTTCTTGTTGACTAAATTCTTCTTCAAGATGATTTAGATCCTTAGTCCTTTCCTTGAGATGATCTGTCGGTATTTTCTCTCTCTTTTCTAATTCTTCTTTTTGTGCTGCAATTTTGGCTTCCAAATACTGCTTCTGATCTTTGAGAGTTTCTTCAATCCTTCTGGAGTCTTCTAGCTAACATTTTAGCATTATGATTATCTTCTCGACTTCTATGGAGTTGGAGTTTTAAGATTCTTCTTTCTCCTTTAGTTATTCCTAGAGTGACTTGTTTATCCTCTTTTCCCTCCTTAGAGCTTCAATGACACACACCAATTATTCTCTATAATCAACTTCTGCCTCTTCACACTCTTCCTCTTCTGAATCTTTCTGATATGATAAACATATTTCTTCTTATTCTGTACGTGCATATTCTTTGGAATTCTTTGACTACATGATAGGAGAAAAATAAATATTATGTAGCTTATCCTAAATTTCTTTAGCTAATGAGAATTTTCCCACTTTGTCCTTTTCTAAATCACATATTCCTTCCATGATGGAATCCATGGATATTTTGTTGTTATTTTTCAATTCCTTCTTGGTTTCTTTGTAGAATTGTATCCTGTCACAACTGATTTCCAAATATCATATCCCCCTGCCTTTAAAAATAATTTTGTCCTTATGCTCCATGACTCATAGTCTAGACCATTTTGACCATTGAAAATTGGTACTCCATTCATACTGCACTTGATTATCTACCTTCCAATGGTTAAACTATTTCCCCTAATGAACCTGCTCTGATACCAATTGTTGGAATACTAAGAGGTG
>SNQJ01S0003642.1:689346-718588 GCA_010110895.2 Picea sitchensis
GAATCAATATGAGCACTTTATACAAATTTTAACCGCAATATATATTCTTTCTCTTTATCAATAATGTTCAACAATTTATCATCAATGTATCATCTATGATTGCATTCAATACATCATGAACATATAATCATAAGAAACATCACATCAAATACATTGTACACCAGTATTTAAGTGGAAACCCAAATGGGAGAAAACCGCATAATTCTTTCTTATATATATCAAGAATTCATTCATAGGAAGCACCAACTTCCCAATTCTCTAGCTAAAACTGGAAGGAGGCTCCAACCCCCTATTCTCAGGCTGCAACATGAATGAAGCTACAACTCCCTGAATTCTTTGTCTCCAATCTGAAGGAGGCTACAACCCCCTGCGTTCTCCGGCTCCAACTAGAAGTTGGCTACAACCACCTAGTTCTTAGGCTCCAAACTGAAGGAAGCTCCAACTCCTTGATTCTTTGGCTCCAACCGGAAGGAGATGAAAACTCCCTTTCCTTACCCCGTCCTAGCACCTTGAAATATAAGTGTATACCAACTGTCACTACCACAATCATTGCCACCGATATATCAATCAATCATGTAATTAACCTATCACTAACACTGTCACGTCAAGATGTCACATCATCCTGTCATTGACCAACCTGTCACTGCCCCTACCACTACCTCTGTTAATGTCACTGCCACTGATACTCAACATTACCGGATCCACTATCACCAGGAGAACCTATAAACTAGATGCTCAACATCACCAACACATGCCTTTACCAAGCTTGTACCAAGATCACCAACATATCATCACAATATATGTGCCTCTGCCATACCATGTACCAAAACTATACCATCAACCATGTACCAACCATGTACATCAACTATGTACATCAACACCATACCATGTACCAACCATGTACATCAACTATGTACATCAACACCATACCATGTACCAACCATGTACATCAACCATCACCATATACCATGTACCATGAAATTTGCATCAACCATCACCATATACCATGTACCATGAAATGTGCATCAACCATATGCCAAGAATATGTGCCAAATGTGTACCAAGCATTTATATAGATCACTAAAAAGTGCCTCATACATACACCAAAAAGTGTATCTCAAACAATATTCCCAATATCCAAGATGCTCCTCAAACCATGTGCCTCAATGACTCAGACCTTGCAATTTAGACCTTCTTTATTTCATATTCCCTCTAAAAAACACCTCAGATATCCTTGGTTATCTCAGATAAGAATCACTTGATCACTTAGATAGATATTCAATGAACTTGTGTGTATCAATCATGTACTTATGAGAGACTTCTTGAGGTGTATTTATACTTTTTGTGAGTAACCTCTTTCCTTAACTTTAGGAGCTATTTCCTTAACTTTATGGATTCTTGAAATTTCTTTTTGCAACCACTTTATCCTTTCATTAAAGACTTGTAACCAACTAGGGGCTTCTTGACCATTCTCCAAGGCTTCCAACTTCACAAGGCCATATCTCCCTAACCCTGAGGATCCATGTGGCATACCACATATCACCGAAAAAGACATGAAGAGAACTATGCATATATGACTATATTACCTACATTTGCAACGTTCTTCATGTCCATATTCCTAAAAAAAACCTTAGGTTCCATAACCACACCTCCCTGGCTTCATGTAGGCTTTTCAAATGCACCCAACTAACTCACCATCAATCTCGATCATACAAATAAAAATCAACTTTCAAAAAATCTCGTCCATGTATCTGGACCTCTCCAAGGGTTGACATCAATATCTAAGGGTTGACATCAATGACAACCAATTGTCCAAACCAACTTTCCAACAATCCCCTTAACTAATATGATGAATGATAAAAAATTTCCAAATTCCCTTTCCAATTATGTCCCTAAACAAACACTTGGCACATAGAGTTTGCACTTGAGTTCTAGTTTTAATGAAACCTAATCCACCATACTTATGACAAATTTTGAAAACATTTTTCCATTAGAAAATATGACCCTCCAACGTCAGCTTGTTGACCATATATTTCAAAACGAAGTTATCTGTAAAAACTTGAAATGGGCATCCTAGAAGAAAATGGTTTCACTTTTGGAGTGCATACACCATGACCAATCCTTCCCATTCAGTGGTAGCCTAATTTTTCTTAGATAACCTAACTTTGAGGTAACCTAACGAGAGTAGTAAAAATGCGCCAGTACTAAAATTTTGGTGCATGTTTGAAATTTGGCAAGTATGTCCAAAGGATTTGTAACTAATTTATCAATTTTATTTTACACCCTTTGGACAACAATATCCCTAAAATCCTTTGGGTATTCTTTAAAAGTAAGAGGATACCAATTATTTGAAAATATATCTTGGTTAAATTCGAGCCCATTTCTTACCAGTGATCTAGTTCGTAATTGGACATTGAATCTACCTATAACATAGAGTTTTGTGCCACTGAATGTTTGAGCCCAAGGAAAGAAAAAATGTATCCATGAACTCCATCATTCTATCCCAAGGGAATTAGTGCTAAAATATAGCGAGGAAGGAACCATTAACAAAATGGTTATTGACTAACTAGCCAACATTTAGTCTAGGCAATGCGATGCCTTTCATAAGCCCCACACCAAATTTATAATAGATTAAATAACCCAAAACCTGAAATAACATAACATATGTAGGTATGGTGCTAGAAAATAACCTTTCACGATGGAAAAAAAATAGTCCAACTTCCTTAGACTTGAATTGATTAATGGAATGGTAGGTAAAAATGTTTATAGAAAGAGTCTCCAGTAACAACAACAATAAAAGTAGAGTCAAAAACCAAATATTTTAACATAGTAAGATTAAGGGACACTCAAAATACTTATATGCCTTCTCAATTATATCTTAATAAAAAGAGAATCCAAGAAAAACAATGAGCCCTCTCCATACCTTCCTACACAACTTCAAATTTATCTACGATATATTGACTATGAATGAAGCTTGTTTGTTTTGGATTAAGAATGTTTGGGATAATATGTGATGCATGAGCATCTCCAACAATAAATATACTTCTTAGTGGAAAGATTTTGGAAATATGTATGGAAAAAGACAAGTGGTAGTGAAATGGTGATGAAGTAGATCATGAGGGGATGAGATGGACATGTGGAAAATGTTGATTTAGATGAGTTCAAGGACAAAACCTTTTAGCTATGAACTAACAACATAAGTAGAGCCAAAAACCAAATATTTAACATAGTAATTGTAATATCCCCATTTTTTGCCTTGAAATGTGAATGTAAATGTAATGAATAGATGGTTGTAATCCAAGGCCATATGTGAATTGTAATTGTACATTCAAATATCATATTAAAACCCTATAGGGTACACACGAAGAAGGATGAAATGGGGGGCTCTGATTCCACAAGTAGGGGAAGTGAAAGAGAGGCTTATAGAAGGCTTTAGGGGCTGAGAGGGGAAAACCTTATCTAATGACTAGACCTAAGTCTTTTAACCCTTTGATTATTAAACATGGATTAATTAGACTTTGTTTATTATTATATGAAGATGTAGGGTGATTTGTATTAAATTAAAACGTGGGATTCTCAATACAACTCATGGTGGATGCTTATCATGAAAATATATCTTGTGCTTTTTTCCATACAAGGGGATTTCAAATTATTATGTTGTTAATAATTTTGTGGAGAGGTTGTTGCTCTGAATTATGGTATGAAATTGGTGTGGTATGAATTGGCTGAAAATATCGAGGGAGGAAAGGGAATTGTTCTTTGGTAAATATAATGATCTTCCACAAAAATTTATGTTGTTGTGTCACTATAATTATGGTACTAATTTCAATGCTAGTTCTAAGAGACATTGTGAGAAATTTATAGCCATAGAATCCCTATAAACTTGTGGGTGTTTGGGTTGATGGGTGAGATAGAGGTAAATCTACCCCACAACCAAGAATCCCTAGAGTCCTAGTAGAGAGATTCCTTAACAACTTGTGTTGGAGCACTATATGAGAATTGGGATAGCTTGAGGGATTCTATAGAGAAGGGGATCCCATTCATGTTGTGGTACAAGTTGAGAGGGAAAGAAAGTTGGTTGATTGGTTGAGTGAAATTATTTAGATATATACCTTAGGAATTCACCCTTGTGGACTTATAACCTCATCTTGGAGGTGGCCCTATCATAGGAATATTAAGTGTGACAACGAGCCTAAGGTTGGGAGGAACATCCTTTAATTGCATCTAGTTGGAGGAGTATTTTCCTAGAAATATAAGTAAATTTAACACATTATTAAATGTTTTATGTTATGTACCATTATGTTTATATTTTACCTCTTTATTATAATTACGCATAATTTGTTAATGTTTCTATAATGGAAAGAGTTGAGTAGTTGTAGATACGATATATTGGGCAATTGAAGAGACAATTGGAGAAGTTGAAGTGTAGTAGGCATTGATGATTACAACTAGAAGAAGGATAAATATAAGACAACAATGGAGACGAAGGAAGGCACTCTAGAGGTGAAGTTTAGGAGTGAAGGATTCCATGGCCCACAACTTGGTAGTTAAATCAATTTTATATTGAGTGAGGGATAGAGAGTATAAAGAAGGCCAAGATCCTTATCATTGTAAATAGTCAACAATATTTAGTAAGAAAGAAGATGATCGATCATTGAAGGTGGTTTTTTTGTTCAATGTTTCCATGCAAAAAATAATCGTATTTGTGTATGGGTGATGGTGATATTACTGGTGTTGTTATTAAGCATGTTATATTATGTTTATATGATGTTTATGTGTGGTCAAAGGTTTTATCTTAATGCGAATTTTGTTTTACAATTCTAATAATGCAAGGGGGTTGGTCTCCTTTGCACCATTGTGCTTGAGGTGGAGGACCAAGGTTTTAGCCAAAATATTATAAGAAGTATTAATAAATGTGGTTGGATTGTAATTTTTATCGATATAAGAGTCTCTAGGTTTGAGGACGATCTTTATAAAACCTTGTTTATTGGCCAAACCTAGCAACCACTTATTGAGAGCTTCTCTATAGAGTTGTAACACATTAGGCATGAAAAAATCCAACTTCGCCTTGTAAAATTGACATGGAATATCATTAATCCTAGTATAATTATCATTGAACATCTCGTGATCCAAGGAAAGGAACTAATTGCAAGCCCAAGTTTTTCATCTATAACTTTCAGTATGATAATGTCCATAATGTTCTAGGCCTCACAAAACTCAGGGTAAACTGGATTTGTCAGAAGCTTGAGGATGTTACTTAGGGTAAATTGAATTTGTTGTAAGTTTGATGATTTTTCAACCTAGTAATCAAGGCCATTACAACACTATACTCATTAAGAGATCAACATGCCACTTGCGAGAATTGAACATCTGCGGGGAGGATACAAATAATTCCTCCCAACCACTCGAGCTAGATCCAATTAACTACTCAACTTCCTAGCTATAGATAACTACCCTATAAATACAAATATAATAGATAATAATTATAGGTTTGAGTATGATGCATACAATATAAACAACATCAACATAATATAAAGACTACAAAAACTAAGGTTATGGTTTTTAAGGTTTTTATTTTCTAGGTTTTTATAAAAAAATAAAGTTAATAAAAATTACAAGAGAAGTCAATGGTGGCTTGTCGGGTTGATGAAAGTGAGATGTTGTGATCACCCTCAACTAGGTTCAAATTTACATAATGACATGCTTGTTCTTGTTCTTGTTCTTGTGTCATTACAACAAAATTATGTCATTAGCTCCCCTTTTAGTTTCATTTTTTCTTCCATTTAGCCTTTTGGTGATTTTTTTTTTCTATAGTTTTGATGAAAAATCCTTGCTATTTCATGGGTTAGTGCTCAACTTGGCACCACTTACATTGAATCATATTTCAATTTAGTGTTGGGTTTAGCGTGGGGTTTAACATTGGGTTTCATGAGTAACTATAAAAAAGTGAGGGAAACTTTGCAAAAATAAATTTAAAAAATATTAAGGGATAAAAATAAGCCACTTGTCTTAATTCTCACGAGTATGAGGGTATTTATTATTTTAATTAAAATATCTTATTTAACCTCACAAAAAACCCTCAATCCCCACTCTCTCATTCTTTACTTATTTCCTCTCTCTCTCTCTCTCTCTCTCTTCTCATTTCTCCTTTCTCCCTTAGGGTTTTCTCACTTAGGGTTTCATCCTCATGGAATTTAGGGTTTCATGGAGGAATCTCCACGAGGAAGGTAATGTATTCTCCCTTTCCTTCTCTTCCTTCCTCTTTTACTTTGCATTTCCTTTACTGATTTGTCAACATTTATTATTGTTTTGTTGTTGCAGGTTTAAGGTTTCATGGAAGTGTTGTGCATATGTTGTCATTGATGTCAAAGTGGTAATGAATATAGTTAGTTCTAGAACTATGAAAAATAATATGACACAAAGTATGGAGCACACACAAAGGAAGTTGTGAAAGAATGAAAACATAAGTGCGCATAAGGATCAAAGGATGAAAAGATCAATTGCGCAAAAGAAAATATGCAAGGTTCCTTGAGATAGTGTGACGAATGGTACAATGGAGTGAAGAAATGAAGCCGATCTCTTATCAATGGTGTAGAATAAAATCTATAGGGTGCTTTGATCTAGTGTGACAAAAGGCGCAGTGGCGTGTGACGAGNTGCAAGGTTCCTTGAGATAGTGTGACGAATGGTACAATGGAGTGAAGAAATGAAGCCGATCTCTTATCAATAGTGTAGAATAAAATCTATAGGGTGCTTTGATCTAGTGTGACAAAAGGCGCAGTGGAGTGTGACAAGACAAATGTAGTGAGATAAGAGATGGAGTGGACTACGATGAAACAAGTGGAAGTTCGACAGTCAAGTGAGTGAGTCACCAGGGAATTCTCATAGTCTGGTGGGGTGATTGAGTGAGTGTGTTATAGACAAAGTGAAATAGGTTGAAGGATTTTGAATTTAGTCTTGCGCTCGTATTCTATCTACGTATTGGGTGCTCTGTAAACTAGAATGTAAATTGTTGCATCAATTTTGATGAGATGCTATGATAAGAATAGTTTTTGTTGTGGGAGATGAGTTGGAGCTCATTCATTGGAATATTTGGTCACATAATCCATCCTTCATTAATCATTCAAATGATCAATGATGATCCTTGAACACTTTCTTAAAACAAGGAAGATTTGGTCCGTTTGATTTAGTTGAAGAATATCCAACTGTAACTAGACAAGAAATATACTTAATTTAGATAGAAGTGTGTCCACATATAACTAAATGGACTTTGATTTGGTCAAGATATGTCCACAATATAGCTGTTATGCATCCATATACTTAATTTAGACAGAAGTTTGTCCACATATAACTAACTAGACTTTGATCTGGTCAAGATATGTCCACAATATAACTATTATGCATCCACATACAATTAGTTGAACTAAGACAAATAAATTATGAATAGGGATGTGATATGATCGAGTTAGTTGTTGACAAAAAGAGAAGGAAAAGATCCTGTAACTGTTCAAAGGAACTGAACTAGACATATATCAGATGGTTTTTTAATTAAAAATAGAAAAGTCTTGAGAAAGGTCTAGTTGTGTAAGGAATTTTTTGGAGAAAAATGAATACAGGGAGGTAGGGTGGTGAAGGGGAGAGGGATGGTGTCCTCAAATATAGGTTGTTGCTTGAGAGGATTGGTGTCCTCATCATTTGTAACAGGTTGGTTACTAAGAGGATTTCAGTGTCCTCATCATTTGTAACAGGTCGGTGCCTGAGAGGATTCATGTCCTCATTATTTGCAACAAGTGGGTGCCTTTCGAGATGAAAGATTACAAATTGTAAGTTGGTTCTTGCAGAAGAACATAAAGAACGCTGTTCTGTGGTTTTATCCCGCATTGGGTTTCCACATTAAAATTCTAGTGTATTGTGTTTTCTGTGTTATTTTGATTTCTGTATGCATTGGTGATTAAGTAAGAACTTCAAAATAATATTAAATCATTGAAAGAAAATAAAATTGAGAAAATTGATGTAATATTGATTCACCCCCCATCGCAGTATTACTGTGAGTCTCAACAATTTGTATTGGAGCGAGGTTCCTTCAGTTACACCATCACAACTAGAAGGAAGATCACACAAAAAGTATGACAAGTCAATATTCCTCTTCTTCTTCAACCAGACCTCCTCTATTCAATGGAACAAATTTTGCCTTTCAGAAAATTAGAATGAAGACCTACTTGATGTCTCTTGGTATGAAAGTCTGGAAGATCGTGGTAGATGGTTATAAAATCCCAACAACTCTTCCAACTGTTGAAGCTAGTAAGAAAAATTACTATAGTAATGCAGGAGATATGAATGCTATCCAAGGCATGCTTGCAATTTTTTGTTTGTTAAAGTAATGTAGTTGGAATCTGAAAAGGAAATATGGGACAAAATGGTAAACAATTATGAATGGGACGAGAAAGTAAAGTTGGCCAAACTTCAAGTTCACATAATGAAATTTGAAAGGCTAAGGATGAGTGAAGATGAAAATATTGCAGGTTTCTTTCTTAGAGTAGATGAGACTGTAAACACTATGAAGGGGCTAAGTGAGAAGATTGAAGAAGCTATGGTGGTTCAGAAGGTACTGAGATCTCTTCCCTCAAGACTTGATGCAAAGGTTTATTCTATAGAAGAAATGTATGAACTAGATAAACTGACTATGGATAGTCTCCATGGAATAATGACTGCTTATGAGATGAGGACCAGGAACGAACAACTAGATCTAAAGGACGCAGTCTTCAAGGAATCTTTCAAATCGTCAACATCTCAAGAAAATGATTCCTCTGAACACTTCTCAGATGAAGAAGAATCTGATTTTGTAAGGAAACTGAAGAGTGTCTCCGGAAAGTATAAAGGTATGTTACCATTCAAATGCCTTCATTGTGGTAAAATGATCTTTTTTCATCCAAATGTCCTTTCAAAGAAAACCACACCAATGAAAAAGAAAGAAAAGGAAAGGATAAACCTAGAGATTTTAAGAAGAAAAAGTTTTTTAAAAGGAACAAATTTTATTCAAGGGAGAATAATAACAACTCTTCAGAATTTGAAGAAGAAAAATATGAGCCAGATACAATTCAAGATTAAAAAATACTCTTGGATTTAGAGAAACAAAGATTTGATCAAGAAAAAATAGACATAGAAGAGTATGAATTTGTAGTCGACATGGAAGGAGAACTCATTAGTTCTCTAGAGGAAATATCTTGTCTCAAGAAAAATAATAGACTAAGAAAAGAAAGGTTACAAATTTATAAAGAAAAAGACAATGAGATTAGCGAATATATAGTCATATTAAAAATCCTTCTAGAAGAGGTGAAAATAAAGGAATAAATATTGATGAATTAGATAAAAGAAAATGAGAATATTTGTGAGAAAATAGAAGAATAAATAGTATCCTTAAGAAACTATCTAGAGAAGTCCAAGACTCAAATGAATTTAAAATTCGTAAAAGGATATGAAATACTAGATAACATTCTCAACAATCAGAGATCACTAGATGACAATACGAGATTGGGATATAAGGAAATTTCAAACGTTGTCAAAGGTGAGTCAAGAATCAACATGTAAACTACTGAGAAGCCCACAAACTATGCCAATGCTCTCAAGGGAAACAACATTCATCCTAACAAGTCAAAAAATGAAAAGAAGAAGCAGTCATAACTGGATCAACCCAACCATGCAAACAAATATGAAGTAAGGAAGCAACAAATGCCCGGATCTTATTAATTTGGCAGACAAAGACCAATTCCTTCAAGTAAGTTATTTATTCCAAGGGATCCAAATTTTTTCTATGGATATTGTTTCTCTTGTGGTAACTTTAGACATAAGGATGTGAGTTGCAATAATTTTAGATATAACAAAAATGTGGGAATAATATTCAATAAACCTCAAATGGCTATGGTTAAAAATTATTTCAATAATTCCTTCTCTCCTTTATTGAATGAAATCAAGTGCCACATATGCAATAATTTTGGACACAAAGAAAGTGAATGTAGTAGAAATATGTTGCCTGTTTTTAAGCAAGATAGACAAGAATTTTTTACCAAGGTTAGGAGGGAGAAAAGTAAAAATAAAGAAAAATGTGGACTGAATCTATATGCCAAAAATCAAGAAAATCAATGGTATATTGATAGTGGATACTCCAAGCACATGAAAGGAGACAAGTGTAATTTTGAATTCCTAATTGAAGACAAAGGTGGTAATGTTAATTTTGGAAACAATGCTCTAGCTAGAATTAGAGGAAAATGAATTGTTGTACTAGATGAAGATAAGAAGGGAAAGACCCAAGCACATAATGTGTTGTATGTAGATGGTCTAAAACATAACTTGTTGAGTGTAAGTCAAATGTGTGACCAAGGACACAATGATCTCTTTCATTCAAAAAGCTGTAAAGTAACGGATGTGAATACATGTAATACTGTTGTAAATGAAGTCAGAACTCTAGGGAATGTGTATGTCCTAGAAGAAGTTAAAGAAAAATGTTGCATTGGTAAAACTGATGAGAGATGGATTTGGCACAAAATACTAGGTCATATTAGTTTTAATAATCTTGTTAAGCTAGGAAGAAAATATGTTGTATGAGATATTTCTAAAATTTCCAAACCTGAGAATATTGTCTGCAAGTCATGTCAATTTGGAAAGCAATCGAGAGTTCAATTCAAGGAAAGAGAACACTCCACCACTTGACCTATTGAGCTAATCCATACAAATCTCTGTGGCCCTACTAGTAAACAATCACCATGAGGTAAAAAATATTTCATATTGTTGATTGATGACTATACTAGGATGACTTGAGTTGGATTATTGAAGCATAAATTTGAGGATTTTGAAAATTTTAAAATCTTCAAAGCGCAGGAAGAAAATGAACTGGACTTAAAATTCAAGTGCCTAAGGTCATATAGAGGAGGATAATTCACATCTGATGAATTCAATAGTTATTTTGAAAAACATGGGACCAAGAGACAATTTTCTGTTGTAAGAACCCCTCAACAAAATGGATTTGTAGAAAGGATGAATAAAACAATTCAAGAAATGGCTAGGGTGATGCTTTATCAATCAAAGGTACCCAACACCCTTTGGGGAGAGGCCATTCAAACTGTTGTCAACATTCTCAATAAAGCTCACATAAGAGTAAACAACAATACAATTCCTTATGAGCTATGCCATGGCAGATCAACATCAATAAATCATTTCAAGATATTTGGAATCAAATGCTACATCAAAAGAAAGGAAGAAAACTTAGGTAAGTTTGAATATAGAGCCGATGAAGGTATCCTATTAGGATACTCCTCCAGAAGAAAAGTGTACAAGTTCTACAACAAAATATTCCACAATATAGTCGAGAGTATTTATGTAAAGGTAGATGAAGGACCACTTCATCCCGTGAGACATGAACATCATGATGATCCATATGATGAACCAATCAATAATGAACCACAAGTTGTTAGAATGAATGAAAATTAGGAACCAGAGGATTAAGAGGAAGATGAGAGAATGGAAACACCACAACCAAAGACCCCATCAAGGTATGCTCAAAAACATCATCCAAAAAGTCAGATTCTTGGAAACAAGGAAGCATGTGTACAAACTAGAAGAAAACTTATAGATACATCTAGCTCTACAAATTTTGCAGTGTTGTCCATGAGTGAACCCCAAAATTTGGTGCAAGAAAGTCAGGATGACCATTGGATCAAAGCCATGAATGAATAACTAGACCAAATAGAAAAAAATAAGACTTTGGATCTTGTTCAAAGACCTACTAATAAGAATGTAATTGGAACTAAATGGGTATATAGAAACAAGTTGAATGAAGATGGAAAAATAGTCAGAAACAAGGCCAGACTGGTATGCAAAGGGTATGCTCAAGTAGAAGGAGTGGACTTTGAAGAAACCTTTTACCCTGTTGCAAGAATTTAAGCTATTATGATGATTTTGGATTTTTCATGCTACAAAGAATTCAAAGTTTATCAGATGGATGTCAAATCAGCCTTTTTAAATGGTGATCTAGAGGAAGAAGTTTATGTGGAGAAACCAAAGGGTTTTTACCTGACCGAAAAAAAGGATTATGTCTGTCGATTAAAAAAATCCCTGTATGGGATAAAACAACCTCCAAGAACTCAGTACTATAGACTAGACAAGTATTTGCACCAACAAGGATTTAAAAAGGGAACGACTGATATAAACGTATACGTCAAGGATGAAGGTAATGACATGTTAATTATTGTAGTATATGTTGATTATATTATTTTTGGCTTTAATAATGAATTAACGAGTAAGAAGTTTGCAGATGCAATGAAACAAGAGATTGAGATGTCTATGTTGGGGGGAATCTCATTCTTTCTTGGTCTATAGATTCATCAATTAGAAAGAGGAATTTTCATTTCTCAAAGTAAATATCTCAAGGAAATCTTGATTAAATTTGGCATGGAAAAATGTGCACCAGTAAGCACTCCTATGAATACCAGTTGCAAAATTAGTGAAGATGACGATGCTCCAGAAAGAGATCAAACCATGTACAGGTCTATGATAGGTAGTTTACTCTATCTCATAACTTCAAGGCCTGATATCATGCAAGCAGTATGTTTAGTAGTTAGGTTTCAATCCAATCCTAAGGAAACTCATGTCCTTGTGGTTAAAATAATATTTAGATACTTACAAGGCACTGTTGATTATGGCTTGTGGTATCCAAAATACATAGACCTCATTCTCAGAGCTTATACATATGCAGACTGGGCATGCATTATTGATGATAGAAAAACCACTAGTGGAGGTGCATTCTTCCTTAGCAGTTGTTTAATGTCCTGGCTCAACAAGAAACAAACTTCCATTTCCCTTTCTACAACTGAAGCCAAATGTATAGCTGCAACATCCTGCTGTACTCAAGTGTTGTGGATAAAAAACAATCTCAAGGATATTCAAGTTGCTTGTGATCAACTTGTCACCATCATGTGTGACAATACAAGTTCTATAAATATCTCTAAAAACCTCGTTCAACACTCTAATATTAAGCGTATACCATTCAAATATCATTTTCTTAGAGAACAGGTTCAGGATCAGGTGGTCAAATTAGAGTATGTTCCTTTCAAAGAGAAGATTGCATATATTTTTACCAAGCCATTACCATGAGAAACCTTTGATTATCTTAGATATAGGTTGGGTGTGATCTCATCTTCCTCTCTTCAGTAAAGAAAACATTTCACTACTTCTACAGGTGCCCCATTTGATGCTATATCATGGGCAAGTGATACTGTTGTTAATATTTACATTACACATAAAAATAAGTTTGCTTTTGTGGATATGTGCATAGTTTAAGTTTTCAATGGTTCTCGATGGTATTCTCTTTGAGGGTGGTTCTATGCATGTAAAGAGTTTGAAGGATGTTTTAGCACATAATTCCATAGGACCTTCTTCCCAGAGGGAGAATATATAGAGTCTATCTTTTTCATTGCTGTCAAAGGGGGAGAGTAACACAAACAAAAGAAAAAAAACAAATTAGCATGAAGTTGATACACATTGAAAGGGAGTTTGTTGCGCACATTGAAAGGGGGAGAAACTTAGCATAAACAACATTGATTTAGTATTTGTGCACATTGAAAGGGGGAGAAACTTAGCATAAATTCCATTGATTTGGTAGTCAGGCTCTTTTGGTTGTTATCAATGATAAAGGGGAAGTTAGTTGTGCATATGTTGTCATTGATGTCAAAGTGGTCATGAATATAGTCAGTTCTAACAGTATGGCAGAAAGTATGGCACACAGACATAGGAAGTCATGAAAGAATGTAAATAGAAGTGCACAGAAGGATCGAAGGATGAAAGGATCAATGGCTCAGCATAAAATATAAAGGGTGCATTGAGCTAGTATGATGAACAGTGCAGTGGAGTGTAATGAAACGAAGTTGGTATCTTGTCAATGGCATAAAAGAACATCTGCAGGGTGCCTTGAGCTAGTGTGATGAACGATGCAATGGAGTGTGATGAGATGAATATAGTGCGACAAGCGACGAAGTGGACTATGACATAACGAGTGGAAGTTCAATAGTAAAGTGAGTGAGTCACTAGGGTGAGCTCACAGTCTGGTGGGGAAATTGGGTGAGCATGCTACAAAGCAAGTGTGAAATGCTGAAGAATTGTGACTTGAATCTTGCGCTCCTATTCTATCTGCACATTCGGTGCTCTGTAAACCAGAATGAAAATTGTTGCGTCAATTTTGATGAGATGCTCTGACAAGACTAGGTTCTATTGCTGGAGATGAGATGGAGCTCATTCGTTGGATGATTTGGTCACATAATTGATCCTTCATTAATCATTGAAAGGATCAATGATGATCCTTGAACATTTTCGTAAAACAAGGAAGATTTGGTCCATTTGATTTAGTCGAAGAATATCCAGCCGTAACTAGACAAGAGATATACCTAATTTAGATAGAAGTGTGTCCACATATAACTAACTAGACTTTGGTATGGTCAATATATGTACGCAATATAACTATTATGTGTCCATATACTTAATTTAGACATAAATTTGTCCACATATAACTAACTAGACTTTGATATGGTCAAGATATGTCAACAATATAACTATTATGAGTCCACATACAATTAGTTGAATTGAGGCAAAGACATTATAAATAGGGATGTGCTCTGATCGAGTTATTTGTTGACAAGAAGAGAAGGAAAAGGTCCTGTAGCTGTTCAAAGGAACTGAAATGGAAATAATCACATGCTTTTTGAATTAAAAAGAGAAAATTATTGAGCAAGGTCTAGTTGTGTAAGGAATATTTTTGAGGAAAATGAATATAGGGAGGCATGGTGGTGCAAGGGAGAGGGATGGTGTCCTCAATCTACATGTTGGTGCCTGCAAGGATTGGTGTCCTAATCATTTGTAATAGGTTGGTGCTTGAGAGGATTTGTGTCCTCATCATTTGTAACAAGTCGGTTCCTGAGAGGATTGGTGTCCTCATTATTTGAAACAAGTCGGTGCCTGTCGAGATGGAAGATTATAAATTGTAAGTTGGTGCTTGTAGAGGAACATAAAGAAAGATGTTTTGTGGTTTTCTCCTGCTTTGGGTTTCCACATAAAAATTATGGTGTACTGTTTTTTCTATGTTATTTTGATTTTTGTATGCATTGGTGATTAAGTAAGCACTTTAAATTGATATTAAATCATTGAAAGAAAATAAAATTGAGAAAATTGATGTAATACTGATTCACCCCCCCCTCTCAGTATTACTATGAGTATCAATAGGAAGAACCTTCATGAGGAAGGTAATGGCTTCTCCCTTGGATTCTCCTCCTTCCTTAGTCTTTTACTTTGCTTTTCCTTTATTGATTTTCTAATGTTTACTATTGTTTTGTTGTTGCATGTTTAATATAGAAAGAAGAACAAAAAAATCATATTGGGGGGGTCTGTGTAATGCATATATCTGATTCATGGGTGTGTCCTAAGGAAGGTCCTTGAATTCTTGTAAGGAGACCTTGGTTCAAATATTGGCACCCTTAGTATTAAATACTATTTTATCTCATATTTTAATTCACTTATCATTATCAGGGCAATGATAACCCAATCTAATCCTCGAGGGATCAAGATTTAGGGAACCATTCCATGAATCAAGCAGGTCTTGTCTTAATTCGACAAGGTTTAGCTCCTCCACATTCGAAGATAACTAAATGGTGAAGAGGATGTGTGGGAAAATTTTTCCACATCGTTAAATATGAGAGTTCTTATGGAAAATGGGGAATTCTTCCTAGCCGCAATCCCCTAAATTTATTAATTTATATGGGTAGTGTTATTAATCAAATCCATTGATAAATTATCATTAATGCATGTCAAATCCAACATGCATCCGACAATTCCACACACTCCGAGTAGATTTCAATAAGACAACAAGAGCGAGCGAGATTTTGTGCTCATTTATTCTTGAAGGACTCACTTGCAACTTATCAAGGTGCAATCATGGGAAGGGTTAATTAATTTGGGATTATTACTGAGGTAGTTTCTCCGAAACTCAACTCCATAGAGGTGTTCTGGTGGAGGGTGCATTCTTTTATGAGGGGTGAGGAAAGTTTCACTTGCACATGGTATGGGGAATGGTGTGCTATGGATTTTAATGCAGATGTTTGACTGTGGATAAGGGAGGATGGAAAAATGTGGTCTCTTCATCAATGTGTTGCTGGTAATGTGGTTGAAATTTTCATTCGGTTCTTAATTCTCATTTATGTAGGTATATTCTCATGCAAGGTGACATTTTCAGTAGTCTGGAAGAGAGGAATTAGGGGGTTTTCCTTTAACCAATATCACGACTCAAGGAGAAAAGTGTTAGGGCCCCTGTTTCAAGAGATAGTGAAGCCTATTTTGAGGGCCAATTGGGTATAAATTGCAAGTGACAACCTTTGTCATCTTAAGAGGGTACTACACAAGAATGAGGAGGTTACCTAGGCTAACGATAGTGCAATATTGGTTCTTTCCTCCAAGATGGAAGAATTGGAACACTCATTTGAAAATCAAAGTGCCAACCTTTCAAGCCTTCTTCTCATTCAAAAGTATTAGATTGAATCATTAGAAGTAAAATGTGGCAGGTTGTAAGATATATTTGTTTCACAATGGATGGATAACCTCTCCTTGGTGTCAAATGATCATGGAACTGAACAATCTATACACATAGGGGGAGTTGATGTTGAGAATTTTTTTCAAAATCAAGTACCAATGGAAATTGAAGGAATAGGCATCCAATACTTTGGTGAGGAGAAGGAAGACAAGGGTAACATGCAAGTTTAATATAATATGAATGTTTTTTAGAGGCAAATGCATTTTGGGTCATTTTATTAGGCATAGAACTTGTAGGAGTACTTGGAACACTAGTTTGTACACATTTTTTTGTTTCTATAATTAAATATAGAATTGTGTTTTTTATGGTGGAAGTCCAAAAACAATAGATGTACTCATTGCTAGTCTCTTCAAGGAGAAAAAAACGTAAATTTTATTTCAAGGAGAAAGAAAATTTACATTCTGCATAATGCATGAACAAACATGCATTTGAGATTTCAATCTTCCATTCTAAGAAGATCAGTTCCAAATATATATATTCTAATATATCAATGGATTCATCATTTCAGTCCCGAAAAAACAAAGAGCCTACTGTAAATACATATAAATTATGTTGAATTAGAACCTTGATGCCTCTTGTAAACTCCACAACATATCTTGTTTATACTGAACAAAACTGAAACCGAGTCTTCAAATACAAAGAAGGACCGTCCCATTGACCTGATGACATAAATATAAACTGTGCAAAAAGAAAACTCAAACGCATAGAGTTGGAAGCCAAAAAAGAATACCACACCATGTGGTTCAGAATCACAAATAGAGAATAGGACTCATGAAGGAAGAACAACTCCAAAAAGATTCATTATATCTATAAACAACCTATGAAATAACTCATATACAGTTCCACCATTCAATGCTTTTATTTTCCATTGTCCCATAACCAATTGAAGGCCCTCCTTAGAGATCTTATCGGCCAGTTGATTCCTTTCCTTGTAAACATGACACAAAGAAAATAATATATAAGAGTCCATAATGGTAAAAAAGTCATCAAGGAGTGGTAAAAAATTCATCAAGGAGTGGGGCCTTCTTGATGTTGTGACATGCTTGAGATTTTATGATCCAATTAATAACCACCATAGAGTCACCAAAGATTTGTAAGGTTTCATTCTCTTTCTCCCCAAAAAAAGTTAGCAGTAGTTTAAGGGCCATTGGTTCTGCGTAATTATTTGTTCCTAATCCTAGACCCATAGTTATATTGAAATAATGTATATTAGTAAGGTAGAGTACAACACCTCCTTCACAAACTTGACCATCAATTTGCAATGCCCCATAAAAATAGGCCCATGACTGAGAGTGGTCCACACTTTCTGTCACCACAATCCTTACTGGATGTTCTTCCTTCCCTTGGGGGAAGTGAGATAGAATAATTAGACTCTGTGCCAATATGAGTTCAAGAATGTATGGTTTCTAATCGAAAATTAACACATTTTGAGCTAGCAAAACTCCCCAGTTGATAAGAAGTGGTAGCGGTTTGATATTATGATTTTGTGGGTTTGATGACCACTCCCTCCAGTTTTCCTCAATGTTTGGTCCTTGCCATCTGGATACCTAATTTAATACACCTGCACATTCATCCCAAATCTGGCGGATGAGAGGGCACATGAGGAAGAGATGTGTAGTATAATCCTCATCCGACCTACAGAGTGCACACCATCCTGACCCTTCCAAATGTCTCCTTCTCATTTTATCCCATGTAGGCACCTTGTTTATAATCAAACACCATATAAAGAGACACACCTTTAAAGGAAAATTTTGTTTCCACACCCCTTTCCACCACCAAGAGGGTTCTTTTTGAAGGAGATCAATGTTTAGCTGTATATATCCAACTTTTGGTGTATACAATCCATGGGGATTGTGTTTCCAAACAATATATTCCTCCCTATCAGTGAGACAAATGTGTCCCAGTTGAAGATCCCTAATGTATCCATCCCAAATGGCTTCATAGTTCCTATCCATCCCCAATTGATCATCTCTTTTCCAAGCTTGACTCCAAATTGTAGTCATGTCCCTGCCAATTATTTGTTCAAGGTAGAAAAAGCCCCTATCCTACAAATCATCAATAATTGGATGAGGGAGAAGATGACCTCTTTCACTCCCTGGTCACAGATTTGTTCCAATTCTAACTCTTATACCATTTCCCACTTTCCACGCTAACCCTTCCCCCACCACCTGAAAATATTTTAGTAGTGCTTTCCATATAATGGTGCAATTGGCTACCACTTTTACTGGCCTATAGATCCATTCCTCCATTATATCCAGACTGATATATTTTTGAGTAACTATTTTTGTCCATAGGTTGTTTGTAGTCATTATCCTCCATCCTACTTTTGATGCAAAGGATTTTGAGAATAGGTGAATATTTTTCAATCCCCAACCCCTCAAAAATTTGGGTATAGCCAAGATATTCCATTTTACCCATGGAAGGAAAAAGTGGCATTTTGATCCTGCCCATAAGAATCTGAAGCAAGTGCGCCTTAACATATCATGTGTACCCTTCGGTATCCAGGATAATGATATCCAATAAACTAGAATGGATTCTAAAATAGAATTGAATAACACCAACCTTCCTACTCTGGCTAGCCAATGAAAACTCCAAGATTTTAATATTTTCTCAAGTTTGGTTACTTTCCAATTCCAATCCTCCTTCTTGTAGTTGTTGGGACTAATATGGAATCCCATATGTTGGTTAAGGTTGGTTTTCATTGATGTCAACCCTTGAAGAAGGCCCTGTAGCACAAAGGTTGGGTAATGGACCCAAGATTGTTTGACGTAAAGATGACTAGTTATTGTCTTGTCATGGTTGATAATAATTAGAAATGGATGAACTCCAAAGTGGTCCCCTTATGGTGAAAGGCCTCACGGGAAGACAATTTGCAGATTGAGTTATCCTAGAAGTATGGTTAGAGAACCCATGCTTATTTGTGGAATAATGAGATGAACGCCAGTGAATTTGTCAGTGAAACTTTCCTGTATGGATAGTGTTTGTCATGCCATTTTCAGTGGTATGTGGAACGTCACATAACTCCTCACGGTTAGAGAGTTATGGCCATGTGATGCAGGAGCATCTCCCACATCAAGCGAGCCAACGCGGAAGACAATGGACAGATGGACAAGCCAACACAAATTTTGAAAATACCCTGAAGTTGTTGCGCGAACATTAATGTGGAAATTTAATGAAGCGCACTTGTATAATGTAATGGACCTTGAACCTTTAAGCTCTCGTCCTTAGTAGATAGGAGGCATTTATGAAAGTTAATGTAAAATAGATAGAATTTAATTCTAGACTAGACAGTTGTAGAGCGCAAGAGGGAAACATGATATAGACACCCTCATTGTGTATTGTATCATTTGTTAGAAGCATTAGAGAAAGATCATGCAGAGAGCTATGTGAAGAACACCCATGTACATATATTTGAATTAATAGAAGAGTTTGATTCAAATTCATGGTTTTGTGTCTGTTATTGTGTATTGATGCTGAATGATATGCTCATGAATATTTGCTTCCTGTTATACATTTGCTTTTATATGCTGTGTATATGATTTCATGTTTGAATTGAAGTTTGAGAGAAAGAAGGAAGGAGTTTCAATTGTTTCTCTATTTGAGCCTGAGGATTCCTGCAAGGAGTGCAGTTGAAGTGTCCGCAAGGAGTGCGTTGACAAAGGGTTTAGATAGAGATAACTTTTGTTCTCATTCATCCCAGAAGTGCAATTGGGCATAGGAGTCGTGCAAGGAGTGCATAGGCCGAGTGAAGTTCAGGGTTGCGAACCTGAGCAAAGCATTGAGAGACTGCTGCTGCAGGTGTGCGCAGAATCAAAGACTTCAACACTTAGGCGTGGTTGAAGGGTTGCCGCAAGGGGTGCGTGCAAGAGTTTTCCTGAAGGACTTGAAAGTCATGGAAAAGCTCAGGAAGGCTAGGCCTTCGAGTTTGTTGAAGGACAGTGTAGGGAAGCTGTGCCTTGAAGTGTTTAAGTAAGCGTTGTAAGTTTACAAGTAGGAAGAAAAGTCTTCATGGAGGAGCACTTGGTTCATTTCACAGTATTCACCAGGAAGGATAGACGGTCGAAATTCTTCGAGGAGATTTCGCGAAATTCCGGGAGGTGTTAGATCTCAAGAAGGCATAGGGCAGATACTGCAGGTATTTTCGAAAGGTTTGAAGATTAGGAGGGACAGAGCCATTGATCAGGGCCACGAGGACTGTTGGATCTACACGTATATCGTGTATCGGGGTTTCGTGGATTGAAACTCCAGAGTATTGCAACGAGAATCACGATATTGCGATACGCGACATCCCGAAGGCTACGTAAACAGTGTGGGGCCACAGGAGTTGGTGACGTAGACAGGTGGTACAAGTTATCGGAGTTTTGCAGCGAGAAGTGTCGAAAACATTGCATCAGGATTCGCGATCCCGCAAAGTCCGAAATCCCGAGGAGGTGACGGGAACGTTGAAAAGTCAAAGCCATGAGCTCATCGGAGTTTCGACATATCGGGACTCAGGAGTCGGAGAACCGATTCGCTTGACATCGCGAGTGCCAAACTCGCGATAGAAGAAATCCTGATAGGAGAAGGGAGAGGTTAGCGTTGACCTGTATCGACATTCGGGGATTCGTCGAACTAACACTCGACCACTGACCTTAGAATTCGCGAAGTCACGAAGTCTGATCCTCCGAGTGCAGAGAGGGGATCGCATGGAGATTTCTGTGGGTGAAGATTTCCCGACAGGGAAATAGAGGAACCTTTGAGTTCTTCGGGCTGAGTGGAAGAGAAGATCTTGTATGCGTGTGGACCTTCTGACCTGCGGGTGGTGAAGGGGCTGCGTTTTTGTCAAGTTTGGTATCAGAGCACAGAAAGATTCTTTGCTTTTTGTAGCAGAGGAAGAGAACTCACCATGCCGCGGAGGAGAGAAAGACAGTCACCCGAACTAGAAGATAAGGAGGTGCAGAGAAGGAGAGGCAGGCAGATGGAAAATACAGAAATGGAGAGACATATGCATGATCTCTGAGCAAGACTCGAAGACATGGAGACAACACAAAGACGCACAGCGAGTGCTGGGGATCTCACTGATTTCGAAAGTGAATTTGAGGCTGAACGAGAAGGGGAAGTTGCAGCCGAAGATGCATCAAACAAACGTTTGATCAGAGCTATTTCCAGGATGGGTGCAAGAGCGAAGATGGACATTCCAGTTTACGAGGGAAATCTGGATGTAGAGAAGCTTCTAGATTGGATTAGAGATCTAGATACATACTTCGACTATGAGGATGTCGAAGAAGACAAGAAGGTCAAGCATGCTGTCACACGCTTGAAGGGACATGCAACATTGTGGTGGGATGAACTTCAAGATGACAGACGCTGCAAGGGAAAGAAGAAGATTAAGAGCTGGGACAGGATGATCGCAAAGATGAAAGAGAAATTCATCTCGAGAGACTATCAAATTACTCTACTCAGGAGAATGCAGAACCTGAGACAGAAGCTGATGACAGTGAAAGAATACACTGAGGAATTCTACAAACTGAACATCAGAGCAGGTCATTGGGAGAGCGATGATGAGAAAGTTGTCAGATATATGAATGGCCTAAGATATGATATCAAGGATGAGATGAGCATGGTAACCATCCGAACGGTGGAATATGCTTATCAGATGGCTCTGAAAGCAGAAGAAAAGCTGAGCCGAAAACAGAGTCAGAGGGGCCGAGGCAGAAGTCAACCCAGAGGCAAATCAGTTTCCCAGGAAAGAATCCAGAAGCCCAAGGAAGACTGGAAGAAACCTCAAAATCAGACAGAGAGAGGTGGAAGCTCACAACGTGGGAAATATGCTGAACAGAAAGGACAACATAATGAGCAGAGAGGATATTATTCTCACAATAACACTTTTCCTCGTACTAGAGGTAGAGGAAGAGGAAGAGGTGGAGTGATCACATGCTTCACATGTGGAAAGAATGGGCACAAGTCTTACGAATGTCCAGAGAAAAAGAAGGACATTGGAGAAGCTCACATCACCGAAGCACAAAGGCAGGATGTTGAGGCAGAAGATGCTGAAGGCGGAAGATCGCTCATGATGCGAAAAGTCCTTTTGACACTCGAGAAGGAGGTGGAGAGTTCAGTCCAAAGGACTAGACTTTTCAGGACTGCTTGCAAGACCAAGGATAGGGTATGAAAGGTCATCGTAGATAGTGGTAGCATGAATAATATTGTATCTACAGAGATGGTAGAGAAGTTGGAGCTGGAGACGACTGATCATCCAAGCCCATACAGAGTTTCGTGGCTACAGAAAGGACACCAGGTAACTGTCACTAAACAATGCTTGGTTGAATTCAAGATAGGAGGATATAATGATAAGATTTTATGTGATGTCATTCCTATGGATGTTTGTCATCTGTTGCTGGGTAGACCATGGAAATATGACAGGAATGTGATTCATGATGGGAGGATGAACACATACACCCTAGAGAAGAATGGGAGGACACACATGTTGCTTCCAATTAAAGATAAGGAGGTGAATCCGGAAGTGAGTAACACTGTACTTCTCATGAGTGGGAAGGAACTTCTTATAGAGGTTAAGAAGAAGGAGGATCCACAATTCTTTGTGGTCAGGAAACCAAGGATTGTTCTGACTAGCACAAGAGTGGATGATTTACCAGAAGAAATTCAGGAACTGCTGGAAGAGTTCACTGATATTGTAGTGGATGAATTACCTTGTTCATTACCACTGGTCAAGAGTGTGAGTCATCATATTGATCTCATACCAGGAGCCAATTTTCCAAACAAAGTCGCGTACAGATTGACACCACAAGAGAATGAAGAGGTTAAAAGGAAGGTCCAAGATTTATTGGACAAGGGTTTGGTCAGGGAAAGCTTGAGTCCATGTGCTGTTCCAACAGTACTCATTCCGAAGAAAGACGAAGGCTGGAGGATGTGTACTGACTCAAGGGAAATTAAAAAGATAACCATCAGGTACAGATTTCCATTGCCGAGGATGGATGATCTGATGGATTGCTTGAGTGGAGCAAAGTACTTTTCAAATATTGATTTGAAGAGCGGATATCACCAGATTCACATGAGAGAGGGTGATGAGTGGAAGACAACATTCAAAACCAACGAGGGGTTGTATGAATGGCTTGTTATGCCGTTTGGCTTAACAAATGCGCCGAGTACCTTCATGAGGTTGATGAACGAAGTCCTGAGGGAGTTCATCGGGAAATTTGTCATTGTGTATTTGGATGACATACTGATATTCAGTAAATCAGAGGATGAACATCTGAAGCATTTGGCTACAATGATGCGGAGATTGCAGCAGGAGAAGCTGTTGATCAATATGAAGAAATCCTCGTTCATGAAGACATAACTCATTTACTTAGGGTTTGTTATTTCGGAAAATGAGTTGAGGATGGATCCAGATAAGGTGGAAGTGATCAAGAATTGGCCATCACCGAGGAATATTTTTGAGGTGAGAAGTTTTCATGGATTGGCTAGTTTCTACCGAAAGTTCATCAGGAATTTCAGTGGAATTAGTGCAGCGATGATGGATACAGTGAAGAAGCGACATAAGTCTTTTCACTAGACTGAAGACGCTAAGAAGAGATTCAAATTATTGAAGCGGAAAATTACGGAACAACCAGTTTTGGTGTTGCCGGATTTCCTGAAGACATTTCAGGTAAAGTGTGATGCAAGCGGATTTGCGATTGGGGCAGTCTTGAGTCAAGAAGACAAGCCAATCACATATTTTAGCGAGAAGCTGAATGAGGTGAAAGTGAAGTACTCCACATATGATAAGGAATTCTATGCTATCATACAGGCGTTGAAGAAATGGAGGCATTACTTGATCCCGAAAGAGTTTGTATTGTACAGTGACAATCATGCACTGCAGTTTGTGACTCAACAGGAGAAGTTGAATCAGAAACATGTCAAATGGGTTGAGTATATGCAGAATTTTACTTTTGTGATTAAACATATTTCTGGTACTGCTAACAAAGTGGCTGATGCTTTGAGCAAGAAGTGTTTGCTGTTGCAGGAGTTCCGAGTCAAAACGTTGGGTTTTGAGGATCTCAGGAACATGCATGCAGATGATCAAGATTTTGGAGAAGCGTATGAGGCAACTGAGAATCCAGTTCTCAGAGATAGAAGCCCTTGGACAGACTATATGATCCAGGAGGGATTATTGTTCAGAGGTAATCAACTGTGTATTCTGAAATTCTCCATGAGGGAGAACTTATTAAAGGAGAAAAACAGTGGAGGATTAGTAGGACACTTTGGCCATGACAAAACATTCGTGAAGTTGAATGAGTCATATTTTTGGCCGGGAATGTGAGAAGATGTCAATAAATTCGTAGACAAATGTAGGATCTTCCAGCATTCGAAGGGAAGGAAGCAGAATGCAGGTTTTTATCAACCATTGCCCATACCAGAGACGCCGTGGGATGCGGTTAGCATGGATTTTGTATTGGGGTTGCCACGAACACAAAGAGCTGTTGATTCAATATTTGTCGTGGTGGATAGATTTTCCAAAATGGCACACTTTATTCCATGTCAGAATACTAGTGATGCGACTCACATCGTGAACCTGTTTTTCAAGGAGGTCATTCGACTTCATGGTTTTCCGAGAAGTATAGTTTCGGACAGAGACACTAAGTTCATAGGGCATTTTTGGAGGACCTTATGGAAGAAGTTGGGAACTAACTTGGCATTTAGTTCGGCTTATCATCCTTAGACGGATGGACAAATAGAAGTGGTCAAAAAAAGTCTAGGAGACTTGCTGAGAATCTTGGTGACAGAGAACCACAGCCAGTGGGACCATATATTGCCACAGGCAGAGTTTGCATATAATGACTCAGTTAACAGGAGTACAGGGAAAAGTACATTTCATGTTGTCTATGGGATGCAGCCGAGAGGAATTTCTGAACTGAGAGATTCAGAACAGACTGCGACTAGCAGCGCTAGTGCAGAAGAGTTTGTAGAGGCGATGAAAGAACTTCATAGCCAGGTGAAGGACCGACTGCTGAATTCAAGTCAGGCATATAAACGCAGAGTAGATCAACATAAGAGACAACTTCAGTTTGAATTTGGTGATCTGGTTTTGGCACATTTGAGAAAAGAAAGGTTCCCGAGAGGAACATACAATAAGCTGAAAATGAAGAAAATCAGGCCATGCAATTTCTTGAAGAAATGTGGGGAAAATGATTACGAGATTGAATTACCCGATGGGATTGGAATTTCTCCGATATTCAATATCTCATATTTGTACCCATATAAGGCTGGAGAAACAAAAACTGGATATGAGCAGCCAGTGATCCAGTGGACAAAGCAGATGCCAGTTGCAGATAAGCCACAGATGGAGTGCATATTGGACAAGAGAGTGAGCAAGAGGACCAGGTGAAAGCAATACTTCGAGTATCTGGTCAAATGGAAGAACCATCCAGTTGAAGATGCCAGCTGGGAGAATGAGGCAGAGATACAGAGGCATGGACAGACTGTGCATGAGCTCATGGACAGGAGCCCATGAAAATTTTCAAGCGAGGGAGTATGATGCAGGAGCATCTCCCACATCAAGCGAGCCAGCGTGGAAGACAATGGACAGCTGGACAATCCAACACAAATTTTGAAAATACCCTGAAGTTGTTGCGCGAACATTAATGTGGAAATTTAATGAAGCACACTTGTATAATGTAATGGACCTTGAGCGTTTAAGCTCTCGTCCTTAGTATATAGGAGGCATTTATGAAAGTTAATGTAAAATAGATAGAATTTAATTCTAGACTAGACAATTGTAGAGCGCAAGAGGGAAACGGGATATAGACACCCTCATTGTGTATTGTATCATTACTTAAAAGCATTAGAGCAAGAGCATGCAGAGAGCTGTGTGAAGAACACCCATGTACAGATATTTGAATTAATATAAGAGTTTGATTGAAATTCATGGTTTTGTGTCTGTTATCTGTGTATTGATGCTGAATGATATGCTCATGAATATTTGCTTCCTGTTATACATTTGCTTTTATATGCTGATTATATGATTTCATGTTTGAATTGAAGTCTGAGAGAAAGAAGGAATGAGTTTCAATTGTTTCTCTATTTGAGCCTGAGGATTCTTGCAAGGAGTGTAGTTGAAGTGTCCGCAAGGAGTGCTTTGACAGAGGGTTCAGATAGAGATAACTTTTGTTCTCATTCATCCCAGAAGTGCAGTTGGACACAGGAGTCGTGCAAGGAGTGCACAGGCCGAGTGAAGTTCAGGGTTGCGAACTTGAGCAAAGCATTGAGAGACTGCTGCTGTAGGTGTGTGCAGAGTTAAAGACTTCAACACTTAGGCGTGGTTGAAGGGTTTCCACAAGGGGTGCGTGCAAGAGTTTTCCTGAAGGACTTGAAAGTCATGGAAAAGCTCAAGAAGGCTAGGCCTTCGAGTTTGTTGAAGGACAATGTAGGGAAGCTGTGCCTTGAAGTGTTTAAGTAAGTGTCGTAAGTTTACAAGCAGGAAGACAAGTCTTCGTGGAGGAGCACTTGGTTCATTTCATAGTATTCACCAGGAAGGATAGACGATCGAAATTATCCGAGGAGATTTCGCGAAATTCTGGGAGGTGTTAGATCTCAAGAAGGTGCAAGGTAGATACTGCAGGTATTTTCGAAAGGTTTGAATCTCCGGAGGGACAGAGCTGTTGATCAAGGCCACGAGGACTGTTGGATCTACATGTATATCGTGTATCGGGGTTTCGTGGATTGAAACTCCAGAGTATTGCAACGGGAATCACGATATTGCGATACGCGACATCCCGACGGCTACGTAAACAGTGTGGGGCCACATGAGTTGGTGACGTAGATAGGTGGTACGAGTTATCGGAGTTTCACAGCGAGAAGTGCCGAAAACGTTGCATCAGGATTCGCGATCGCGCGAAGTCTGAAATCCCGACGATTTGACGGGAACGTTGAAAAGTCAAAGCCGCGAGCTCATCGGATTTTTGGCATATCGGGACTTGGGAGTCAGAGAACCGAGTCGCTCGACATCGCGAGTGTCGAACTCGCGATAGAATAAATCCCGATAGGAGAAGTGAGAGGTCAACGTTGACTTGTATCGACGTTCGGGGATTCGTCGAACTAACACTCGACCACTGACCTTAGAATTTGCAAAGTCGCGAAGTCCAATCCTCCGAGTGCAGAGAGGGGATCGCACAGAGATTTCTATGGGTGAAGATTTCCCGATAGGGAAATAGAAGAACCTTTGAGTTCTTCGGGCTGAGTGGAAGAGAAGATCCTGTGTGCGCGTGGACCTTCCGACTTGCGGGTGGTGAAGGGGCTGCATTGCTATCACCATGAGAAGTTGGAGAACCTAGGTTTGGGTAATGGACCCAAGTTTGTTTGATGGATAAAGGTATGAGTTTTGATATATTTTCAAGTAATACTATTCTATATGGATAGTGCATGTCATTAAATTTATGGTGGTATGTGGAACGTCACATAACTCCTCACAGTTTGAGAGTTATGGCCTTACGAAGTTGGAGGACCCTCATATGTCATCTAGAATCCCCGAAAGGTCAAAGTAATCAAAGTGGTTTAAGAGATTTTAAAAGGTAAATAATAAAGTGAAGTGATTAGTGTACTATAATTCAAAGTGAATACAAAATAAATTAATTCAATAATAAATTTAATGGAGAAATTAGAAGTGGGTTAACTCTAAAATAAGGAAAGTGGGCAAAGTGACCTACAAGATGTTTTTAAGGAAGCTACTTGGAGAGTATAAATAAGAGGCGAGGCTCCCTCATTTAAGAAAAAAATGATAATATTGAATACCTATAGGTTTATGGGGTAACCAAAGGATATTTAAGACTAATTTATGAGGAAAGTGAAGAAAATAAGGCCAAAATTCAAGGAAGGATAAATTCCTCACCATTTTCGCAATAACTTTTTTTCTATAATGATTTAGACCGTGAAATTTCTATTCCATTGAGGAAACATATCCAAGTATATGTGGTAAAAAATTCAGCTTGTGGGTCATTGTATTTTTGGAGTTATACTCCGTGGAAAATAGGGTTTGTGGCTAGTCCTGAAACTAGTAAAAAACAAGTGTTTCGGGTAAAAACATCATAAATTCTTCATAAAAGATCCAAATTCAGTAAGAAAAATGTGTTGGTTAGATTACATTCTGTAGTATGTTGTGTAACAGTTTTAGATCAATTCAAAAAATATTCCGCGCGGGGAAAGATCTACAAGGTCGCTCTCTAGAATAAACCAGAATTCAACAAGGTGTGCCATTTTTGCCATAACTCCTTTTCTGAGAGGTTCCAAGTAGTGAAACTTGGAGGAATTGAATAAAACACACTGAGTAACATTGTGTATCAGTTTCAAATCTTTATTCATTATAGGTACAAAGTTATGATTATTTCAAGTTAGGGTTGTTGACTAATCCAAAACTAGTCTTGTGAGACTAAAGAAACATTTGATGAAAATGCTAGTCTTTTGTTGTTGTTAAAGTTAAGGAAGGTTTTTAGGTATGTGATCATATACACCAGGTCTATTACAAAGTTACAAATCATATTTGGATGATGAAATTGATGAGGGCTTTTGGTTGAGGTACAAATTGGGTACATGGTTGAGACAAGTAGTTGATGAGTTGGCACATACATGAGGTGTATAGTTGATG
>SNQJ01S0003642.1:718638-735345 GCA_010110895.2 Picea sitchensis
TGATGAGTTGGCACATACATGAGGTGTATAGTTGATGATGTTGGTACATATTGATGAGTCATAGTTGATGAGTACTTGACACATGATTGGTACATACTTGGTACATGGTTGGTTGCACTTGTTTATGGTACAGGTTGATTACACATTGTTTGGTACAGGTTGGTGCATGGTTGATGCACTTGTTTATGGTACAGGTTGATTACAGGTTGAGGTACAGGTTGATGCATGGTTCAGGTTTATTGATACATGTTTACAGTGGTATATCTCACAGTGATAGTGTGACAGTGGTTCCATCATTCTACTTCTACTTTAGGGCGGTTGGACGTGGCAAGGACAGGTGGTTGTAGCCACCTTCCGGTTGTAGCCGGAGAACATAGGGGGTTGTAGCCTCCTTCTGGTTGTAGCCATATAATTGGGGAGTTGGATATTCCCTCAGGTTGTAGCTATATAAACTAGGGGGTTGGAGCCTCCTTCCAGTTGCAGTTGGAAAACAAAGGAAGTTGGTGCTTCCAATGAATGTAATTCTTCAATACATATAAGATAAGGCATTTTGTGGTTTTCTCCTGATTTGGGTTTCCATGTAAAACACTGGTGTACTGTGTATGTGTGTGATTGCTCATTTCTTATTGCTCATTATTGGATAATAATTATACATTGATATAACACTTGGATTATTTGGAGAAAAATGATTATAATTACGCTATTACTAATTCACCCCCCCTCTCAGTAATCCAACAATTGGTATTAGAGCAGGTTCCTTCAGAAATCAATTTAACCACTGAAAGGTAGATCATGGAGAGTACCAACTCATATAAAAATGGAATACCACACTTTTATGGATAGAAGTATGCTTTTTGGAGCATAAGGATGAAGATATATATATACAAGCACGAGGGTTTGAAATTTGGCAATCAATTGTAGATGGATACACAGTACCAATAGTTCCACCAACAAATGACAAAGAAATGAAATTTGGTTAGAATAATTCCAAAGCTACAAATGCACTTTTGAATGGTCTCAGTGAAACAATATTCACCAAAGTTGCACATTGTAAATCAGCCAAAGAGATTTGGGAAAAGCTTCGAAATATTTATGAAGGAGATACAACAATCAAAGCAACAAAACTTCAAACTTACAGAGGTCAGTTTGAACAACTAAAAATGAAGGAAGATGAGAATATTGCAGCCTACTTATTAAGAGTTGACGAAATAGTGAATGCAATCATAGGACTGGGAGAAGAAATCGAAGAATCTGTAATTGTTCAAAAGGTACTAAGATCTCTTCCTATGAGATTCAACCCTAAGATATCAACAGTAGAAGAAAGATCGGATCCAAACTCAATAATCATGGATGAACTGCATGGAATCTTCACAGCATATGAAATGAGAACTGAATAGGAAAATCCATATGTAAAAGAAGCAACCTTCAAAGTATACAAAATATCAAAGAAAAATAAAAAGGAACAAGAAGAATATAGTAGCAACAATGACATCTCAGAAGATGATGAAGAAGTGGCCAACTTCGTCAAAATACTGAACAAGGGAACCAATGGTAGGTATAGTGGTAAGCTTCCTTTAATTTGTTTTAATTGTGATGGTATTGGTAATTTTGCTAACAAATGTCCTCATAAGAAAAAGAGAAATGATGAAGGTTACTCAAAAGTCAAACACACATATAAAGGCAAAAAAACTACAAAGAAAGATTCCAATAAAAACTTATGCATCAAAGAAGACATCTCGTCATCAGATGAAGATGAAATCAGTGACAGCGAGACAGGAAGAGTTCTATTCATGGCAATAAAAGATTCTGACAAAGAAGACTCCGAAGAAGAATATGAATAAGCCGTAGAAGAATATGAAGAAGTCAAAGACGAAATTGAAGAGGCAGAAGTTGACTATCGAGAAGAATTAATGTGTGCCATAGAAGTTATCATAAAACAAGAAACTACAAGCAGAACTAGACAAGAAAAATGACACTCGATAACTAGAACAAATGATCACAATATTGAAGGTTCAAACAGAAGAAGATAAAAGAATTGAAGAAGCACTCAAAGAACAACTAGAAGAAAATGACAAGATCATTGGAAATTTGGAAGTAGAGATTGTCACACTAAGAAAGGATATTCAAAAGAAAAATATGCAGAATAGCTCAAAAGTTCTGGATAACATTATCAACAGTAAAAAATCTCATCTTGACAAGTCTGGACTTGGATACAATAAGAAAGAAAATGGATCAAGCTCCAAAACAACAGAGCAAGAAACAAATCCAAAAAGCTATGCAGAAACAATCAAAGGGGATATGAAGATGTACAAGGGAGATTACAGGGACACTCCTCCACCAAGAAGATTCAGATTTCAGAATCAACAACAAACAAATAGGCCTCGAGAAGAAGAAGGATTCATAAGATCACCTTCTTTCAGAAGATCTTCAACTCCCAGGTATCAAACTATATTTTTTGGTTTATGTTATGCATGTAATAATTTTGGACATAAAGCTATGAATTGCAGAGCTAACAACATGAACAATAACAATTTTGAGAGTCATACACAAAGGGTTTACTCAAGAAGACCTAGTGAAACACAAAGAAGAAGTTACAACAAGTTTGAATATTTGAGCACTGAAGTGGAATGTTACAAATGTAATAATTTTGGAAACGTGGCCAAAAATTGCATAATCACAGTCCCTCCTAAATAACCTCAACAAAATAACAACAGTCACAGACAAGAACCTCAGAAAATGACATGGATAAGAAAGCAAGATCAATATAACAATGAAGAATGCATAGTCACTCTACAAGGTAAGCAGAAGAAACACAGTTGGTATGTTGACAGTGGGTGTTCAAAACACATGACAAGTGATAGAGACAAATTTATTACATTGCAAAAGGACATAAATGGATCATTCTCCTTCGGAAATGATAATTCAACCAAAATCATTGGAGAAGGCACAGTTCGAATTGGAAACAAGAATAAAAAGGAACAAAATGTTCTATTGGTAGAAGATATGAAACATAATCTTCTAAGTGTGAGTCAAATGTGTGACCAAGGTCATAAAGTTACTTTCAATTCACAAAAGTGTGAGATAAGAAGAGAAGGTTCAGGGAAATTGGTCAGTACAACTGCAAGAACTTCTAACAACATATATGTGTTAAGTGAAATTGGAAATGAAAAGTGTTGTCTAGGAAAGGAAGATGAAAGTTGGCTATGGCACAAAAGAATGGGTCACGTGCATTTTGATAAACTTGTCAAAGTCAACAAAAGAGAATCAGTCAGAGAAATTCCCCAGATCACAAAACCAACCAACACTTTATTCAAGCATTGTCAACAAGGAAAGTAAACAAAGACCAGGTTCAAATCAAAGGAATATTTAACAACAAGACCACTGGAAATTGTGCATACTGATATAGTTGGACCAACTACAACAAAGGGCTTAAAAGGTGAGAGATACTTTATGTTATTAGTTGATGATTATACAAGAATGACTGTAGTTTTCTTTCTGAAGAACAAGTCAAAAGATTTTGAAAACTTCAAGATCTACAAGGAAATGGTTGAAAATGAGATGGATTCAAGAATCAAATGCTTGAGATTTGATTATGGAGGAGAGTTCGCTTCAAAGGAATTTATGGACTACTACAACAGTCATGGAATAAAAAAGCAATTCTCCGTTTCTAGGACACCTCAACAGAATGGAGTTGTTGAAAGAAAGAACAGGACAATACAAGAAATGGCTCGAACAATGCTAATGGATTCCAAATTGACAGATATATTTTGGACACAAGCAATGCATACAATAGTTCACATTCAAAACAGAGTAATGCTCAGAAACAACACTGATAAAACTCCCTATGAGCTATGGAAAGGAAGACCAACAAATGTGAAGCACTTCAAAGTTTTTGGAAGCAAATGCTACATCAAAAGAGAAGATTGCAGAATGAGAAAGTTTGACTCTCATGTGGACAAAGGAGTACTTGTTGGTTAATCAAGTACAAGGAAAGAATACAAGTGTTACAATCTAATATTGAACAAAGTTGTGTAAAGAATCAACGTAACAATTGATGAAACGGGTAGACCAGAATCAAAGGAAGAAGAAAACAATTCAATGGAACAACTTTTTGAAGAAGAAGAAGCAGAAGATGAAGTAGAAGATGAAGATGAAGAGAATCTGACAGAAACATAAGAGCAAGTTCAAAAAGTATCTCCAAAGACACCTAGCAAATGAGTACAAAAGAATCATCCTTTAGATCAGATTATTGGAAACAAAGATGTAGGAGTTGAGACTAGAAGAAAAGTCCGCTCACCAGAAAAAACACACCTAGAACTCTTATCTACAATTAAACCAAATTGTTTTGAAGAAGACAATAAGGATGAATTTTGGAATAAGGCCATGAATGAAGAATTGGATCAAATAGAGAAAATTGACACTTGGGAACTGGTTCCAAGACCAAAGAATAAGAATGTGATCAGAACAAAATGGGTTTTCAGGAATAAATTAAATGAAGATGGACAAGTTACAAGGAACGAAGCTAGATTGGTATGTAAAGGATATGCACAGATTGAAGGAATCGATTTTGAAGAGACATTTTCCCCAGTTGCCATAATGGAAGCAATCCGGTTTCTTTTAGCCTATGCATGCTCCAAAAATGTTAAAGTAGATAAGATGGATGTAAAATCAACTTTTCTGAATGGGGAACTGGAAGAAGAAGTCTACATTGAACAAACAAAATGATTTCAGTTATCAGAGAACACATATTATGTGTGTAAATTAAAGAAGGCCTTGTATGGTCTGAAACAAGCTCTTAGAGGATGGTACTCTAGACTGGATAAGTATATGTAGCAGACAGGGCTCAGAAAAGGAAGTGCATAGAACAACCTCTACATCAAGGTAAGTGAAGGTAATATTTTATTAATTGAAGTTTATGTTGATGATATTATTTTTGGTAGTGATGATGACAGGTTAAGCCAGAAATTTGCAAAAGATATGCATAATGAATTTGAAATGCCGTTACTTGGAGAACTANAGGTAAGTGAAGGTAATATTTTATTAATTGAAGTTTATGGTGATGATATTATTTTTGGTAGTGATGATGACAGGTTAAGCCAGAAATTTGCAAAAGATATGCATAATGAATTTGAAATGCCGTTACTTGGAGAACTATCCCTCTTTTTGGGACTTCAGATATGTCAAAGCAACCAAGGAATCTTTATTTCTCAAACCAAGTATATCAAAGAAATTCCAAGGAGGTTCGGAATGGAAGATTGCAAACCAGTTATCACTCCCATGCAAACCAGTTGCAAGTTGAGAAAAGATGATGATTCGAAGTCTACAGATTAGAGGCAATACATGTCAATGATTGGCAACCTACTGTATGTGACAACATCTAGACTAGATGTAATGCAGACAGTTGGACAAGTGACACGATTTCAAGCAGCACCAAAGGAGTCACATGTGTTAGCGGTTAAGAGGATTTTTAGATATCTCAAAGGAACATAAGAGTTTGGATTATGGTATCCAAAAGGAAAGGATCTATCACTTATTGCCTACACAGATGAATATTGGGCAGGTTGTATTGATGACCAACGAAGCACCAATGGAGCAACATTCTACTTGGGTGAGTGTTTAGTATCATGGCTAAGCAATAAACAATCATCAATATCTTTATCTACAGCTGAGGCAGAGTATATTACAACAACATCATGTTGTACATAGGTTCTTTGGATGAAACAAACTCTGACAGATATACATGTTGAGTATGATGAGCCCATTCCAATCTATTGTGATAATACAAGCGCCATCAATATCTCGAAGAACTCGGTGATGCACTCCAAGACGAAGCACATTCCAATAAAGTATCACTTTCTACAAGAGCATGTTGCAGAAAAGAACATCGGAGTTGAGTATGTGGGCACAAAAGAACAAGTGGAAGAGATCTTCACAAAACCACTTCCATGAGAATCCTTTGAATATCTTCGCTAGAGACTTGGAATTATTTCTACTCCAAAATGAATGCTTTTTGAATGTTTATCTTATATGTCTTAGATTTACACGAGGAAGCACCATAAGAGGACAGTTCAGTCAGGGGGAGAAACCCAGATGGAAAGATACCATTTCCATTGATGAAAAAGAGGGAGAGATGTATTAGATGCAGAGGATAGAGGCATGGTTCCAGGGGGAGCATGAGTGATATGATTTCAGTATTGCATCAGAGTGTTGCCATCAATGCTAAAGGGGGAGATTGTTGATTAAGGTTGGTTGTGATTGATGTCAACCCTTGAAGAAATCCCCGTAGCAAAAAGGTTGGGTAATGGACCCAATATTATTTGATGTAAAGATGACTAATTATTGTCTTGTCATGGTTGATAATAAGTAGAAATGGATGAACTCCAAAGTGGTCCCCTTATGGTGAAATCCCTCACGGGAAGACGATTTGCGGATTTAGTAATCTTAGAAGTATGGTTAGAGAACCCATCCTTATTTGTGGAATAACGAGCTAAATGCCAATGAATTTGTCAGTGAAACTATACTATATGGATAGTTTTTTTCATGCCATTTTTGGTGGTATATGGAACATCACATAACTCCTCATGGTTAGAGAGTTATGGCCATGAGAAGTTGGAGAACCCAGGTTTGGATAATGGACCCAAGTTTGTTTGATGGATAATAGTATGAGTTTTGATATATTTTCAGGTAATACTATTCTATATGGATAGTGCATGTCATTCCATTTCTGGTGGTATGTAGAACGTCACATAACTCCTCACGGTTTGAGAGTTATGGCCTTACGAAGTTGGAGGACCCTCATATGTCATCTAGAAGCCCCAAAAGGTCAAAGTAGTCAAAGTGGTTTAAGAGATTTTAAAATGTAAATAATAAAGTGAAGTGATTAGTGTGCTATAATTCAAAGTGAATATAAAATAAATTAATTCAATAATAAATTTAATGGAGAAATTAGAAGTGGGTTAACCCTAAAATAAGGAAAGTGGGCAAAGTGACCTAGAAGATGTTTTTAAGGAAGCTACTTGGAGACTATAAATAAGAGGCAAAGCTCTCTCATTTAAGACACACTTGAGAATATTGAATACATATAGTTTTCTGAGGTAACCAAAGGATATATAAGATGGATTTTTGAGGAAAGTGAAGAACATAAGGCCATAATTCAAGGAAGGATAAATTCTTTTGATGATGCTTTCTAAGGTATGTTTTTTTCAGGTCATCTCACCATTTTCGCAATGATTTTTTTCTATAATGATTCAGACCATGAAATTTCTATTCCATTGAGGAAACATATCCAAGTATATGTGGTAAAAAATTCAGCTTGTGGGTCTTTGTATTTTTGGAGTTACACTCCGTGTAAAATAGGGTTTGTGGCTAGTCCTGAAACTAGTCAAAACAAGTGTTTCAGATAAAAACATCATAACTTCTTCATAACAGATCCAAATTCAGTAAGACCAAATGTTTTGGTTAGAGTACAATATTTAGTATGCTTTTTCATAGTTTCAGATCAATTCAACAAATATTTCGTGCATGGCATGCTCTACAAGGTCTCTCTCTAAAATAAGACATAATTCAGCAAGGTGTGCCATTTTTTCCATAACTCCTTTTCTGAGAGGTTACAATTAGTGACACCTGGAGGAATTGAATAAAACACATTGAATAACATTGTGTATCATTTTCAGATCTTTATTCATTACAGGTACAAAGTTATGATTATTTCAAGTTAGGGTTGTTGACTAATCCAAAACTAGTCTTGTGAGACTAAAGAAACGTTTGATGAAAATGCTAGTCTCTTGTTGTTAAAGTTAAGGAAGGTTTTTAGGTATGTGATCATATAAACCAGGTCTATTACAGAGTTACAAATCATATTTGGATGATGAAATTGATGAGGGCTTTTGGTTGAGGTACAAATTGGGTACATGGTTGAGACAAGTAGTTGATGAGTTGTCACATACATGAGGTGTATAGTTGATGATGTTGGTACATATCGATGAGTCATAGTAGATTATTACTTGACACATGATTGGTACATACTTGGTACGTGGTTGGTTTCACTTGTTTATGGTATAGGTTGATTACAACTTGTTTGGTACAAGTTGGTGCATGGTTGATGCACTTGTTTATGGTATAGGTTGATTACAGGTTGAGGTACAGGTTGATGCATGGTTCAGGTTTATTGGTACATGTTTACAGTGGTATATCTCACAGTGATAGTGTGACAGTGGTTCCATCATTCTACTTCTACTTCAAGGTGGTTGGACGGGGCAAGGACAGGTGGTTGTAGCCACCTTCCGGTTGTAGCCGGAGAACCTAGGGGATTGTAGCCTCCTTCTGGTTGTAGCCAGAGAATTGGGGAGTTGGATATTCCCTCAGGTTGTAGCCTGAGAAAATAGGGGGTTGGAGCCTCCTTCCAGTTGCAGCTGGAAAACAAAGGAAGTTGGTGCTTCCAATGAATGTAATTCTTTAAGACATATAAGATAAAGCATTCCCTGGTTTTCTCTCGATTTGGGTTTCCACGTAAAACACTGGTGTACTGTGTATGTGTATGATTGTTCATTTCTTATTACTCATTATTGGATAATAATTCTACATTGATATAACACTTGAATTATTTGGAGAAAAAGGATTATAATTACGCTATTACTGATTCACCCCCCCTCTCAGTAATCCAACACCATATACTTTAATCCTGCATCAAAAGGAAAAAATTCAAAAGGGAAAAGTTCCTTATAGGTATTAATTTCCTCTTCCTCCATGAGATTTGGAGACAATGTAGATTTTTTTCTCATTTATCTGCATCCCATTTTCTCTACCAAAAAGTTCCATAATTTGGCACAACTTCTCTGCATCTCCGCTCCTTCCAAAACAAAAGAGCAGGACATCATCCACAAAAAGTAGGTGTGTGATCTTAATATTTTGGGATATGAAAATACCGTGGAATTCTCCTCTGGATTTTGCATCCCCAATTTCCATACCAAGTCCCTCTACAAACAACAAAACTAAGAGAGGAGATAGCAGACACCCCTGGAGAAACCCCCTTTCAGTCGAGAAGAAAGAGGAGGCTGCCTCATTAATAATGACTGCAAAAGAGACAATCAAAAGGCAACTCATGATCCAATTTATAAAGGGAAGTTCAAAGCCCAATTGCGTGAGAAACATTAGGATATATAACCAACTAACTCTGTCATAGGATTTGGAAAGGTTGATCTTATGCACCTTTAGTCTTTCGGGACTTCATGCTATGCAATGTTTCTTGGGCCACTCCAATAGCTTCATGAATCTATCACCCTTCCAAAAATATGAATTGTTCTTGAGAGATTGATTTAGACAATAGGTATTTTAGTATTTTTCTTATAATATTTGTCACCACCTTGTAGATACTATTACAGAGAGATATGGGATGAAAATCCTCAAAATATTGGGGGCCATCCTTCTTGGGAATTAGAGAAATGAAAGCATCATTTAGTGGAAAAGGCATAACTCCATTTATGTGGCCGGATTCCTCTACCACCTTTAGGATTCATTTCCAAATGAATTCAAACAGTCCCATAAAAAAATCCATAGACCAACCATCTAATCCAGGACTCTTATCCTTTTGGAAGCCATGAATCACCTCTTTTAGTTCCTCTTATGTGAAATTTTCCATAAGTTCCTTGTTATCAGATTCCTCTGCAAAACGTGGGAAGAAAAGTGCTAGTTGCACGATTTCATCAATGGAGACTCATGCATCATATTTGAATAAGGTTTTGAAGTGGCTTGTGCCCAGATGGGCCAATTCCTCAAAATAGGAATGTTCCCTTCAATTTTCGTCCTTAGGATCCATATTGTATTAGACATTTTCCTCCCTTTGGCATAAGCTTGGAATAATTTTGTATTCCGATATCCATTCTTCATCCATAGAGCCTTGCTCTTTAAATTCCATTCTACTTCCTTTGCTTCTAGCAATTTCTTTTTGGCCTTTTGTAGAGCTACCAAACCCTCTTTTGATTTCAGTGTGGTGAAGCCTCCACCCTCCGATTTGTAATGAGTCTCAAGAGATGCTTCAATGTTTAAAATATCCTACTCGTCATACTATTTTTTCCTTTTATCCCACTCTATATTATCCTTTTTTAGTCCTTTTAAGTTTTGTGCAAACTGAACCGCAACCCTGTCCTCCTACCCAATTGGGATCCAAATTTCCTTCACAAGGTTGAAAAATTCCTCTTCCTGAAGCCAAGATAAGTTGAATTTAAATCGACTAGATGGTTTCTTAGGTCTAGTTTCAAACTCCAAGAATATTGGGTGATGGTCTGAGTCACCTCCGGTACCCACCCATTGCCTAAATATCAGTGGAGACTCCACTAGAGGTTCAGATAGAAGGAAGCAGTCAATCCACTTGGCAATAAAATTGTCTTCAACACACTAGTTTCTCCAAGCGGGTCTCAGTATGATAGGGGCGATGTCCAGTAGCCTTTAATCTCCTATTTTATGTATGAAATAGTCAGTGAGAGCATCTGGATGAGCTCTTTGTCCCAAATATTCAACTGATCCTAGAGAGAAATATAGATAACCTCCCATGATGAGGTCCTCAACTTTCAGGAAGGATTTATTGAGTAGACTATCCCAGAAAGGAACACAATCTTGGGTAGGCTCGTAAACATTGAGAATTGAGAGAAAAATACCCAAATATTCCACACACACTTTTATTCCAAGACCATAATCAAATCCCCAAGATTCGATTACTTGTATATATTTGGATCTCCAACCAATATACAGGCTCCCCAAATTCCCTCTTGAATCTAATCCAATAAAATTCCAACCCTTGAACAATTTTTCCAAAAGAGGAACCACTTGATTTGAATCCCCCAGGGTTTATTGAAGCAACAAAATGTATGGCTCGATAGACTCCACCAGCCTGTGGAGAATGATTTTTTTTCCTGGGATCGCCACACCCCTACAATGGAAGGATATAAGCTTCATTTGGAAACCTCGACTGAGGGCTGTGATACTCTAAGGGCCCCAATAATGGAAATTTTTCTACTTGCTGCCATATCCATAACAACCCTAGTTTATGCCTTTGAGAGGTTTTACCTCTTACCCCTCCCTTTCCTAGTCAAAGGTGGAAAAGGGTTTAATCCCAACCCAGTCAGCCTATGGCTAATTTTCCCCAGTGCCAGAACATGCCTATTTCTTAATTGATAGGCCATGAGGTTATCCTTTGAATCAATTAAAGAGTCCATGGACGAACAAGGAGTGTGAGGGGGACCCGAAACCGGGTGAGATGTGAAGTATAATTTGGTCAGAAGAAAATCAAATTTGGATAAGGGAATTTTATGAGGGGAAATCAGGGAGAAAGGGAGAATCTTCAATGGTTCCACCCATTTTTTACCCAAAAAGTATAAATATTGAAAGAAAGAATTTAAAGATGGAAGGAAATGAGGAGCCATACCCATATGAGAAGATACTCCTTTTTGTATCATTTTGGATTTCACTTAAGAAATATATGGATCCCGGTCTGTGTGTTCCTCTTTATTGGGTCATCGAAATAGAGTCTTGTCTCGAAGACTCAGATTGGAGTTGACGGAAAAAACCCTACATTCCCCTTGCCCCACCTTGCCAAGATTCAATGTGGGCTTAGAGTGAGTTCCCCCCAGTTGTGAAGCACCTCTCTTCTTCTGTTCTAAACCAACCAAGCCTTGGTCCTTTTCCCCCCATGTAGGAAGGTGGAATTCACTGGAATTATGTCCATGTTTTTGGAACCAATGACATTTGAAGGGAATTCCTTCATAGTCCAATTTTTGAAGGATGGACCTATCCCCCCAGGATAAATCAATTTCTTTTTCTAAACCTTTGTGAATGTTCAGAGAGACTAGGATACATTCCATATACATTTTTCCCTTGGAGGTGAATGCCATATCTATTTCCATGTATCTTCCCAGTGAATTACCCAAGCATTCAAAACCCTTCAACGACCAAAGTTCCTCTGGGAGTCTAGGAAATCAGACCCAAATTGGAATCTCATCTATCCTTTATCGACTAGTGTCAAATAGGGGAGAACATCTCTTCAGCAACATCGACGGAGAGTCAAAACACCAGGGGGAATTCAATATCTTAGAAGTGTCCGATTGAGACTAAAATTGAAACATGAACCGACTGTTTGATAGGGTCTAGATCAAGGGTAGATGTTCCACCATGCTGACCCAAAATTTTTTTACCCACTCTCACATGGAATTTATCCCAAAATGATGCCCATTTACCTGCTCCATAATATTTGTCTCCACCATTTCCAAAACCTAGGGGAGAATTATATCATCGCCAAGCACAAACTTTTGGGGTTTTGGGACCAATTTCATACTTTCCTAATACTTTTGAGACTTCTATGACTTTTGTGTTGTTGAATAGGACTCGTTCCCTATCATTGGGACCTCGATGACTGGGGTCATCCCTTGGCCATCTTGAATATCAATGGGATGGGAATATCCTCTCCTCAAGCCCCCTACTCCTGCGATTTTTGACGAAATCTGATGTGAAGAGACCAAAAAATGTGAAGGATCTATAGAAGACAACTTACCCAACTCATGGAAGGATAGAAAACCATCTGAAAAATTCTCAGGAACATTTGTGATGGGATTCCAGTCCATAAAGTAAGAAGGTGAGTGGATTAAACCACTTCCAACGAGTCTAGAGTCCCTTTATAATACATCAAAAGGGGGTTTGTTTGGCCAAATTCCCTCATAAGGCACCTCCGGGAAAAAAACCTCTCAGAAATCCCTTCTTGTTGTTGTGCCTCCGCAAAAAACCAATATGAGAGATTTTCGGGGGGTAGATAGGAAAAACTACCAAAGGATATATCCTCGGCCTCCTGAACCAACTCCATCTCCCTCAATCCATGATTCCGAAAAGTAAACCTGGCCCCATGACCTAGATCACCAGCATGGCCATTAGGCTCAGGGAAAGAAACAACTGCATCTCCATCCACCATGTCTGAATATGAAAAGGACATGTCAGAGACAGACACAGAGGGGAAGCCACTTGGAACCGATCAGATTTGTTGATCATCCGAGGGGTCTCCTGAGTAGTCCAAGCACTCTTACAAATATTCTTCCTCCCATACCATATTAAATAAGATGTAAACACCTTCGACCAGGTGAAAAGAAAAGAGTGAAACCAAAGAAATTACCACTGCAGGTAGGGCTGGTTGCACCGCAGGTCACAAGTACATACTTACCACGTGAGCCTGTGGCTAGGGTTTTTGTAGAACCACCACCTCTTATCGATACAATATATATATATATATCACACACACACACAATTCAGTTTTGGTTAAAACATAAATAAAAGAAATTCAAATAAATTTGGTTTTGTGCGTGTGTGTATCCAAATGGAAGGTGAGTCAACCATTAGCTAGATTAATATCTAGTAACCTAGTTGTTTGAATTGATTGGGCTAACACATTGGGATGTATATGTATGTATGAACAATTTTTTTTGAGTAAAGTATCATATTTAACCAGGCGTTTCAAGTTATCTCCATTAAGTCAAGATCATTAATTTCAAGTCATCTAGGTTAACTGCAATTGCTAGGTCAGTTCTATGTAACCCATGGATCAAGGTTGGATATATTTGAGATCAAATTTAATCAAATAATTACCCTTACAATGACTACTTCCACATCAGTAAAACACACCAACTCATCACTATAACTCAATGTGAGTTTTTCTACTATGGTAAGTTTACACAAAGTTATTATCTTTTTACTAAGGTAGGTTAGTGGCAAATTACTGTTATTGTGAGTTTTTACACTAAATATTTCTCCTCTACAATATCACCAATTATAATAAGCTAGTCACACATCCAAAATGTGAGTCATTAGATGGCCCATGACACTCTAACTATCACTCCTCTTTAGTGTATACAAATAGTTATGCAAAAAGTGAATCTTGTCTCTATTAGATGTCTAATACAAATTTTGTAATGTACTTCCTGTTTTATTCACACTAATCACAACTTTGGTTGTGATTAATGTGATTCCCTAATTGATTTTAATATATATTTATCATAGTCATCTTGTGCTTTCCCTAAATGATGAATATCATGGTGTTCGATCAAGATAGAACAAGGTGTGTTGCCTCCATGTCTCTCTATGCAACTTGCAATGTTACTAACATCCATGGATTTTCACTGTGTTACGAGAGAAGAAATCCCATGAAAATGTGAAATAATCCATGCATTTTCCAGTGGTAACAATTGGATCCATATGGGGAATGCACTCCCTTGTGAGGTGCAAGATAAATCTAGAATATTTACATAATGTACCTACAAGGTGAATCAAAGAGATTATTGTTTGTGAACAAGCAGGTCAAAAAATTCATGTCATCGTCACATGATATATAATTCCTTCAATCCCATTTTATTACAAAAAAAAGAACTCAATAATTTTCATCTAACTACTCACTCTAAAAGGGATATATAGATAAGGCTAGAGCCCAAAATGCTGAAGATAACATAACATAAAAACAATCCACTACTCACACATATTGAGCATATTCTTCTTGACCTATTCTACATTAGGAAGATGGAATGCTAAGTGAAGTCAAATAACAAATGCATCCATCACATCATCTCATCAATTACATGAGATCGTCCCTTGTGTTTGATATTAAACCAAAACAAGGCTACACCAAGCATCATGTAGGAATATGTTGGAACTTTTGTCATTGTGTGGTTGAAACATGATGTCAACTCCCGATCAAAGAAATAAATATCTAGATTATACCAAGGTTTATTTTCTCTACTACATACATAGTCTATCCATTTCTAGATAGGGATGATATAAGTGCCAACTCTTGAATGTGGATACATAAAACCATCAATAAGACATGATCCATCCGTGCGCCCTACAAAATGCCTCTCTAAAGGATGATTTTCATCATCTAAAAATACTCCTCCCTTTCTCATATAAAAAATATACTAATACCACATCAAGAAACAAGGGATTATTTGGTGGTTCCAAGAGAAATTTTTAAGAAATCAACCCTCTTTTGTTTCTATGTATCTATCCGCTATGTTTCATAAGCCTATACAAATCAAATATGAAAAAATATATTAGAACGAAGGCAAGAGTTTGCTTCCCCCTTTTCAATGGTTTAAAAATACCACCACATGTCAACACATGTCTATGTTGCTGACCATACATGTGGTTTCCATGGGAATGCACTGTTTTGTTTATTTCATGTGCAAGGTATAGGTGTCCACTGAAAATACCATTGGTTATATTCATCTTTCATGCACAACTACCTTATGATGGCCATTGACTTCATGATGCAACAAATCTACTCCCTATTGAAATTATATGGACGTCGATCAATAAAATCAAAAGGTGTAAATCATACCTTAACATCCATCTCTTTTAGTTGTCCAAAACTACAAGAATAAAGGTTTGAATCATTCTCTTCAAGGATCATGAATTTTTTCTCAACACTGATTGGAAAAGGAAGGTGTAAATTCATGTTTCCCACCACCAAGATTTCACCATTTGTGTCATAGATGAGATCTTCATGAACAAACCAATAATCAAAATATCATGTACCTCTTCCAACTAATAAAATATTACTTTTTTTATTATGATCTTGGATGCCATGTTTTTATCACACGAGACAACATAAATACTTGAAATTTCTTCATCCTCCAAGGGTTTATCTACAAGATTTATCCTCTTCAACTTTTCAAAAACTTCATCATCATGTTTACAAATTTTAAAAGAAAATTCACCATAACTTACCAAACCCTTTTCCTCTTAAAAAACAACGATGGTTGTTGGAATGTCCTCATGCAAATGCGCATTAACATTAAAGGATGCTTCTTCTAAAATGGGCTAGGGTGCATCTTTTTCACTAAAATTTTCATGATCAAGGTCTTCTTCATTGGATGCAGAAACAATATCTTCATTACACTTCTCTTCATTCATATATGAAATATCTCGTATGGATGGATCTTCTAATGACGGAATGGGATGGTCATGTACTAAGAGTTCTTGCTAAAAATCATCCCTTTGAGGTGATCCATAACATCCTTCTTCTAAGAAAGAAACAATGACCTTCAATTATTTAACTTTATATTCAATCCCAATCCATAATACCTCAAACATATTTATCTAATGTGATAGCATTAGGTCCCTTATCTACTTTTTCTTTTGATGGCCCTCATTAAGCATGGTATGGATATCATGTGGCTTATCAACTGGGACTTCAACATGTTCATCCTTTATGGGCACACGATTGAATATCCAAAGGATTTCATGTCCCCTTATTACAATAGTAGTAGTACATATGATTCATCCCCTTTGCGTTTAAACAAATCACATGTTTCTTCACATGAGTGGATTCACATTCCTTGTACCAAAGTGATTCCTCTAGTACCGCAAATTTGAAATATTCTACTAGCTTAGACCTAAGTTGTCTAGGTTGTTTATCGAGAGTATCAACTCCATATTCTTTCTAATATCAATAATTCTTCTATTTCATTTGCAACATAGTGTGATGTTGTCATATTTTTAATGTACGTTCTCTTCAATAAATAAAATGTTAAGAACCAAGTATCAATATAGCATAGAAAATCCTCAGAAAAAGTACTCAACGCCTTGAAAAAGAGATAATTTCAGATAATAAGCCTCTTCGAGGGGGCAACCTCCTCTTACCCCACTTAAATGTTCAAGTACAAGATGATTCAAAATGAAAAT
>SNQJ01S0003642.1:742980-758004 GCA_010110895.2 Picea sitchensis
CTTAAATGTTCAAGTACAAGATGATTCAAAATGAAAATGTCTCCTTGGTATATATAGGAGACTAGGAGGTATAATTACAACTAATGGCCTAAAGCCGACATAAATAAAATAACATTACTAATATAATATGCCCCAATTAAGGGGTAATGAGCCAATATTAGGGCTTAACATAAAACATTTTTGAATCAAATGTATTATTGTAAAACCTTGTAACATATCCTTTGTTTGACCTCTTTAATAAAAGGATCACCAAATAATTCTTGATGAACTTGTGATGAAATTATTAATGGGGCTCATTTTCTTCCTTTTCGAGGAACAAGTGTTGCAAGGATTTAATATTCCATTCTTGATCCACCATTGAATCATTAAAAAGATCCACCATTGAATCACTAAAAACTTTGTAGAGTCAGTAGGTGAGTCTTGAAATGCCTTCAAACTCTTGATGGATGTTCTCACATATACCAACAACTTGTCACTTCAAAATTTGGAATAAGGTTTCTTTTCTTCATGGAGTCACTAGGTGAAAAAAAATTCTTAAAAGAGATGTCTTCATCAATCAATGTAGCAAATTTCCTGAATCATGATTTGAACTTTGTTCACGACAACAATGCCAATTTGTTAAATTCTCAAACTTGCATTTCAAATGTTACAAAGTCTTTTAACAAATTGAAACCCTAGGGAGAACTTACAAATATTTCCCAATGTTTAGTGATACTTTCTCTCTTTTTAGGCCAATAACTTTTCGACACAAGGAGGGAAAACCTAGAATTTTTTTTTTTTTGATATTTTTAGAATAATATGGTGGTAGAATTTACCAAGACTAGTGCCTAAACAATTGGGATATGGAGTTAGGGTAGATTTTATCTCTTTTCAGGCCAATTAATTTTGGACACTAGGAGGGAATCCCTATAAAATAAATGTTTTTGGTATTTTTAGAATACGATGATGGTAGAATTTACCAAAGACTAGTGCCTAAACAATTGGGATATGGAGTTAGGGTAGATTTAGGACAATAAAGTTTGTATATGATGAAGAAGATGTAATTAAGCTATCATAAATATGTCATAGTTAGTCCATAATGTTTTTTAGAGTATGCAAGAATAAAGTGAGAGCCCTTAAACAAGACATTGTCACAACCATGCAAGTATATCTAATAATAATGTGAAATCAATCAATAAAGAAGGTAGCAACAACCGTTTTGAACAATAGATATGGGAATTGCTTCAATAATTAAAGATTGCATCGAGGATGAGGGAGTGTGTAAGAACCTCGACCTTAATAAATTCTTTTGGGACAAATACTTATTTCTATAAATTCTATTCCAACAACAAACTAATGGCCATCTTACAAAGCCCTAATAATCCATGAAAAAATAAAGCGATGAAAAAACCTCGACTTGAATAAATGCACTTTTTCTTTTAATTCTCACAAAAAATATTTCACTGAGTACTTAGAGGACAATCCTTATATTCCAACCATGCTCTTTGCAAATGAGGATAGATTTACTCTTATAGCTTTCCTTTCAACTACTTCCCCAATAAAATATCATTTCTTTAGAAGGCCCTAGAATCCTCTTAAGATGGAGTGTTCCATTTTGCCTTTTTATTAGATAAAATGCTTTGAGCAAATCATATTGCCACTTGTCATATTTCTATTCCATGACATCCCCTTAAAGAATCCATTTATTCTTCATTTGAGGGTTTCACCATGTCAACAAATCCACATAGCATCTCGTCATGCAAAGATCTCTTCTCCAAATATGTAGAAAATTCCTTGAACAATGTGTCCTCAATCCCAAGGGATTTCAAAGGTAAAATATTCTTCAAATATGTAGAAAATGCCTTGAACAATATGTCCTTACCTAAAATACCTCAAAATTAAAATAGGCCTCCAAATATGTGAAACACATCTTAAACAATGTGTATTTACCCCAAAAGACCTCATCAAAGGTGAAATACACCTCCAAATACGTGGAAGGTCTTTTGTTAGGGTTATTTTTAACTCCTTGCCTTCAACATGCCTTAGCCACTTCCTTTAAAGGGGTGTTTAACATTAGGTGATATTTTGACCGTGCCAAGTGCAATTTTGGTGCCACATGACTTCCAAGTAGGACATTTATCCCTTATGTTATGTTTGATCCCCAAATCATCATAAATTGTGCTTTTGACATCCCCCAAGGTAGGGAATTCTTCATTTAGGTCTCCATTCAAACTTACAACATCCATCCATTTGGTCTCAAGACCTTGGGTAGAAACCACATGTAGTGCACTCTATCAATGATGCAAAAAAGTAGTGATACATGTCTCCAAAGGTAGAGGTTCCTACTTCAAACCAATATAACCCCTTTACACTTTACACTTCTGTTCCTACCCCCAATAATAAATAGAATAGTGCTTGAACAAGATAGGTGGCTCCAAGTATCTCATCACAACTTCTAATTTTCATTGAATTCCATGGATTTTCATGGTATTAATGAGAGAAGAAAGCCAATAAAAAAGCAAAATGTGAAATCAATCATGCATTTTGAAAATATAGCACCTTATAAGATACATTAAGTAGAAGGATAAGTCACCAATGTGTCATTAGACATCCCTTTAGGAAGAAACTTAATTTATTATTTAACAGAGTGCTACTCCCCTCCATATTTATGGCCAAAGAAACTTGACTCGTGTAGAAAGGATTATCATCAAACACACGTTAAAGCAAAAATAACACTTACATGACAACCCGTCTAGGGTAGATATTTACCTTAGCCATGTCATGTAAGGTTTAGAAAATCTCATATTTGTCCGAAGGATGAGATAAAAGGGCTGCTCTTACTTCAATTTTTAGTAGGGATAATGACACTGAAGGACTCCTTATAGTAGGCAAACAATATCTACCTCATCGCATAACACTTAACGATGTATATGCTGAAATATATACTATCCAATTTAAAACATCTTTAAATCAAATGGTATATATTCCAACATATACAACATTAAATTCTCTACTTCAAAATACATATTAATAATCCTTATGACAATAGATGCCAAAAATAAAATTTTATATAAATACAAAAAAAAATATATCTTTTATATCTTTTATTTGTCCCAACAATTAATAAGATCCCATCGGGGTTTTTAGGCAACATTTTACTTTGTCTTTTGCATTTTATTGTTTTTTTGAAAAGGGATATGGTTGGGATTTCTATACTAGTCATGCCCTACACTTATCTACTACCTTGGTTGTATCCTTACATGAATATCTCGACCATATCCAGAGGATATGGATGGATTTTTCTACTAGTCATACCCTACATTTATCTACTAACCTAGTTGTATCCTTACAGGAATATCTCGGCCATGTCTATGGGATATGGATAGATTTTTCTACTTGTCATACCCTACGCTTATTTACTACCCTAGTTGCATCCTTACAAGAATATCCCGACCATGTCTAGGGGATATGGCCAGATTTTTCTACTAGTCATACCCCACGCTTATCTACTAATCTAGTTGTATCCTTATAGGAATATCTCGACCATTTCTAAGGGATATGGCTAGATTTTTCTACTAGTCATGAACTACATTTATTCACTACTCTGGCTATATCCTTAAAGGAATATCTCGGCCACATCCATGGGATATGGCTGGATTTTTCTACTAGTCATACCCTACATTTATCTACTACCCTAGTTGTATCCTTACAGGAATATCCCAGCCACATCCAGGGGATATGGATGGATTTTTCTAGTATGCATACCCTACACTTATATACTACCCTGGGTGCATCCTTATAGGAATATCCCAACCATATCTAGGGGATATGGATGTATTTTTCTACGATTCATACCCTACACTTATTTACTACCCTGGTTGTATCCTTACATGAATATATCAATCGTATTCCGACTTCCAGTCATATTCAGGCCATATTCATTCTGGATATGGAATAATATCTAGCCCATATCTGGAGGGGTCCTGTTGAGCGCTCAACACACCCTAAAATATTTCATGAAGTTTTGTCTCTTTTGGGTACCACTTGTTTTCTTTTGTTTTTCTCTCTGAATTGAGTCCAATGTGGAGGGATTTCTTGTTTTGTTTTCATGTCTCTTTATCGATCAAATCAGATTTGTTTGAACCTGTTAATATGAAACTTTGTGTCTAAAATAAATTGGCATTATAACTAATAATCTGTAGGTAAAATTGTGACTAAAAGTAACAATAAACATCGATCGCCGATCCCCGATGCACTTTCGACATCGACAAATTTCGAGGGGGTTAATCTGGGAGCACTTGGTTTAAAATTTTCACCGATAGCCGATCCTTGATACTTTTTAGAATCGACAAGGTATGACTCATTGTTAAAACGCTTAGCTAATGAAAGTCCCTGATTCTAAATAACATGGTTAAACGAAGATGCCAATCTCAAAGCGCCATGTGTCTTTTCTGGGTAAGCATTTCTTACGGTCCAGTTTCGTCCTGAGTCACCTCAAGATTCCATGTATCCTAGTCACACTTCCGAGTCAACTTTCCCACATCATCTTTGTATGACAAGATGGATCGGTGTTAGATTTTTTTCTAGGAGATATCAACGAACAATGTTCAAAGAGAATCCCCGGCTCCCGATCCACCATTTAATTTAGCGAAACGATGGGATGTTTTCAGCACGAGATACAATTAGATTTTGCCATTTAATAGGCCAGTTAATGTTTCTCTCCACATACATTGCTACCCCATGCTCTGACTAAACAACGAGAATTTGAAATCGTCGATAGACCATGTTATAGCCCGCGCCCACGCTACCAACCTACGATTGAATTCAATTTTAAACATAATGAATATTTGGCGGAAGATTTCGTAGAAACCACACTCATACCCCAAATTAAATAACTGATGCAACAAGGTAAGTATCATCTTTGTTTAAATCACAATAACAACTTCGAACACCTCTATTCTGCACACAAGTTTCCATTTCGAGAGAAGCCAAAGAAGCGAAGAGAGCGTCTCAAGACTGCATTGATTCTTAGACTGTCAAAAAACCAGGTTAAGCTAATGCAAGGAAGAGGTATGTGTTAATTTTATCAGTTCAACGGTCATAATTTTTATATATATCAACATTCGATCTGCTACACAGTGTCTAATGATGTTCTATCTGCAGGGAAAAATTCCTCTAAGAAATCCAATGACTAGACGCTTGCCAAGGGCACCGAAATTAAAAGAGGCAAAGATTGGTGAAGGGTCTTCTCCCGGCACTGCAAGGCAGTTGGAATATGCTCCCAAGGTGGAACCAGTCATCAAAACTTCCACCAAGAAAGGATTCACTCAAACTCTCTCTTTTGGCGATACAGAAGCGACCACTGGATCTAAAATAATTCTCCCACAGTGGGGAGATCTATTCAACAGAATCAACTAGGAATATTACCCAGAGTTTATCCCACACATCGACCTAGATGTAAGGGCACTCGACGACCAAGTTTTCCTGAACATTCAACGGTCATGCTTGCACATGGTAGCCTTCCGAACTCCAGTATTACCCTGCATTGAGAATCTGAGTTGGCTAATTGATCATACAAACATGTAGAAGTGTCTCATTAATGACGCGAATGGTGGATATGTCAGATTTTTTCTCCCCACAGAGGTTTAGAAATATACAAGATCAGGGACCCGGAGGAGCGGTTGAACACAAACTTCATGGTAAAGTTCTATGAATTCCATGACACCAGTCGATTGATGGCCTCATGGTGGAAGGAGGACAAGAAATTCACAAACCGAAGCAACAACTAGTATGGGACATTGGATCTAAGGGAGCCATATATCTACTTAATGACTCTAATTTTCCGGCTATACAGGGAAAAGGACTATGCCAAGTTCTTGAAGGCATGGATGCCCCTTGCATACATGTTGGGCCCAAGATATGATCAATTTATATCAGTTATTAGACACTTTTTACCAAATGTACATATGTGCTTTTCATGTTTTGAAGGAGCTCTTTGAAGAATTTTATGCTAAAACGGTATGATCTACACTAGGAATGTATGATTCGTGTTTAATGATAATATTGAGTATAATTCATCATGTTTTTATGCTTCCAAGGATATGATTCACGTTTTCTGGTGTTACAGGGAAAAAACGCATCATGAATCTACTTCCGACACTTAGTCAGGTACTCCTTCCAACACTCGATCCGGCACTGCGTCCAACACCGTGTCCTGCACAAAAACGGTGGGTGAATTGGCAGTTATGGTATTGGCGACCAGTGATAGGCGAATCGGGAATGTGGGTTTTGTTCATGATTATCCCCTCAATCTACTGAACTCTTGACAACTAAGTTTAGGTTGTTGAGAAGGACGATTATTGATTCGCTCTATTTCGGCAGTTAGGGCACCATTAATGCGATTTGCTGTTTTTAGAAGTGGTTCAACCCTCCTGTGGTTGACCACTTGGTATGTAAATATTATAAATACCACCGTGGTGGTCATACAATAGCTAAGGAGCAGTAGACAAAGTAGAGGATAGAGATAAAAATGTTTTCCTCTGTTTTTACATTTTTCAATTGCCAGAATTGTATAAGACTACGTTTTTCAAGTTTTAATGGTGAAATCGTTTTGCTGAGCTAGTGGTGTGCATTTGAGAAGTGACCACGACTTGCTGGGGGGCCCACCAACAGTCTGGTAACTTTTCTATGTTTTATTTATGCATTTCATAGCTTAAATGTCTTTTATATCATTTCATGTACATGCATTGTTATTTTTCTTTTGTCATATAATTTGTTGTTATAGTTTAATTGTTTAATTCTCTTTTGCAGGTTAGTACGAAGGTTTTTGTTAATATGCATTGATTTTATAATTAGGAACAAGTTTGCAAACTCATACACTAATCCCGTGTGCAATTAGATGTTAGATTGAATTTTATTTATGCTTTTAAAATCAAATTTAAAATAGAAGTTAAAACAGAGTAGAACATAGTTTTATTTCATGATTTCTTTAACCAAGGCTTCGGTGGATGGATAGGGTTAGTTTTAGTTTTTATTTCCTATTTAATTCTCATTTAGATTTTGATAACTAGTTGTTAATTAGTTTATTCATTAGTTTACTTTCCATATACCATGTTTTAATTTCTATTTTTAAGCATTTTCTTTCTTTCACTTTGAATTGTTAAGATAGACCTAGCATAGTTTGACTTTATGTAGTTCCTTTCCTAGAATTAGATTGCAATTATATTTCTTAGTTAATGATTGAATTTAATTATGAAGTTTGTTTACATAGCATAGAGGTACAATTCTGATCTCGTTATATTGCTGATGGCTAATAATTTCACGAATATGCAGGGTAATTAACATTGTTTCCGTAATGGCTAAATTCTCATTGGATTGTTTAATCCATACCTTTCACTTTGCTATTGAGATCAGTGTAGATCTTATACCTCTTGAATTATCCTTTGTTGTCAAGTGTTATCGAGATATCATACAACACCAGAGACATTCACACAACCACCACCACTATATTTGAGTTTTCATAGGTTAAAATATAGTTTCTTGCTTTTGTAGATCAAAATATAGTTTCTTGCTTTTGTAGATCAGAAGATATAGTTTCTTGATTTCGTAGATCAGAATATAGTTTTATTTCTACTATAGGATAGATAGTATTTTTCTTTGATAGGTTAGAGAGCAGTTTTCTTATCATAGATTAAAGGTTAGTTGTTAGTCCTTCTTGCTTTCAATTAAATAGATTTTCTTTTATGAATTAGAAATAGTTTTGAAGTTTGAATTAAGAATATAGTCCACTTGCCTCTTAGGCTAGATAGTTGTTCAATGAGAAGTTTTAATTAGGTTACTTTTAGTAGAAGTTATCTTAGAGTAGTTAGTTGTTTATCTACTTTAATAGGCTAGCTAGTTGTTTTGCTTACTTGTTTACTTGCTTTAATAGGTTAACTAGTTGTTTTGCTTACTTTCTTTAATATAATTGTTGCTGGCTTGTTTATTTACTTGCTTTCATAGGGTAGTTGCTCATTGAATTTAGGTTGGCAAATTAAAGTAGTTTTCTTTTGTTATTTTCTTATTGTTATGCTTAATAGTTGCTTTTGCTTATTGTTATGAACTAGTTTGCTTTACATAGGGTTTTTACCTGCTTTCGTAGAACTATCCATCCATCCTTGATCCAAAAATACTTAGGTTACATAGTTTCAAGTTACTTAGTAGGGTTTTCTCATTAGATAGCTTTGCTTGAATATATTAACCCTTAGATAACCACTTCTTTAGTTAGACTATACTACTACCAACCCTTCTACCTTTGGCATATATTTTTCTACAACTCTAAGTTTACTTACCCCGGGTTGACAATTTAATTGAGGGTTTTTAGTGTGTTTTTAGTGCATATATAACACCCATAATTTTTGGCGCCATTGCCAGGGAGTTGTCTCAAGGTAGGAAATACAGAGGAATTAGATCATTTCTAAACCTTAGCATCAATTTGGTGGAGGGGGAACTTTAAGATGAGAGGTAAGAACCTATGCATCTGCTATAGAAGGTTCCCCCAAACCCAATGGTAGTTTTTGTTTTCTTTCATGAATAGACCTAGAGACCCAAAAGGTAGATACATTAAATCTAAATTAGACCTTTCAACCAAGGTTCCTTCCGAACTTTTTGGGGGAAGGAATGTTCCACACATAAGATCCATAGATCGATACTGGAAAACAGGAACTAGCTCAACCCAAAGAGCTAAATCAATTTCTAAAGAGACTAACACAAGGAGCACTATAGAACAAGAAATTGAAGCATAAGTAATAGTGGGACAGGAGGCAAGACCACTCGAGCCTTCCATAGAACCAAACAATACAATCTTTGTTTTCTTACCACCATCAGGAGATCCTAACTTTGTGGACATCATCTTTGTGTGAACCAAGTTTTATCAAATGACAAGATGAATTCGAAGGTGACCATTAGTTTGGAAGAACTCTCTCAAATCCTAGCTACAACTGGGATCTCTTCTTTTCAGGAAGAACACATCTTGAAAGTAGTCAAGAACTTATCTACCTCTCCTGAAATATTAGAAGAATGAAGGTTCTATGAGCTACAAAATGATTTTCCTTTCCAAAATGTGAAGGAATCTGAAAAGTTATGGACTACCTCTGGTGGAGAGAAATCACTAAGACCCGATATTAAGGAGTTCTCAACATCCATCTCAATAGATCCTTTATGTACTTCAGAAATCAATCATCCAAAAGAAGAGGATCTGCATAGCATGATGAAGGAGAGAATAGAAATTACTGTTGATGAACATCAATGTTACATTGAAATTTGGTTTCAAGAGGTCATTAGGCCACAATACTATTCTCTTCTTCAACACCTTCTGATGCCCAAACAAGTAGGTTGGTTGGTTCTTCATATCCAGGTAATCATTGCGGTAACTTTTTCATATATGGATATGAGTATGTTTCTTATCTTGCTCCGCACATGGTTACATTGGAAGAGTTCTTACACTTGAATAACGATTTTCCCTTTATTTTTAGGTAGGGTAGGATAGTAAATAAAAGCTACATGTTGTTAGTTTAGCTTAAAGTCTAATGCAACCTCATTTTACATTTTCTTTTAATAAAAGAACTATGAGATACATGTTCCTATGAATTGATCTCATTGATCTCCTTAGTTTATTATATTTTAGAGTCTGGTTTTTGCAAATAGTTTTAGAGATCTTTGTAGGTCTTTATATCACCAAGGGTAGACAATTCCAAGGAAATATAAAAGAAGGATTTTCTACAAAAACATTGTTACACTTGGACCTTGTTGTCTGCTAAGCATCAAATGAATAATGACTTGTTGCAGTTAGCCATGTTTTTGCAAAGATTTTCATCTTCTTTTTCTTAAGGCATTTTAAAAAGAAGTTTCTCTTGAAAATCTTCACCACTATATAAGGAAGTGATATCGTAACCATCAAGCTTAGAGGTCTCTCATACAGTTTTCCCAAGAAACTTGAGTAAGTAAGTAACGTATCTTTATTTAAGAGTAACAATGAGGTCTGATTAGTGGTTAGTCATAGAAACATCACAGTAAATACAAAAGAAGAAAGTGAGTTGAGCCTAGAGATACATTTCTGTTCTTTATCAATGGTACCATCCACTACACACTAAATAGCTTGATTATATCATATCTTTAGATAGGCCACGTCCTCTTAAGTACCACCTTACATCGGGACAATCACTAAGTAATATAACGGAAAGTCATCCTCTAACATAAATACCACCCCAATTGAAAAAATAAAGAAAAAAGTTGTTTTTAGAGTTGTTCCCCCATATTATTGCATAAAGCAATCTTATACTAAAATCTTAAAAGATGGAGGGACAGTCTCTGAGTGTGTAAGAGGCTAACCCACCAGGATATTGAACAGGTCTACTGGCAGCGGGTACTGGCCTGTGGTATGACTAGGTAAACCCATCGAAGTACTGAACATGCTTACTGGCAGCAGGGCATTCTACCTAGCGAGGATGGTAATATGAAAAAAATAAATAATAAATTTAAACTTGTTCTGATGTACGACATTACTTGCAGAAAAAGCTGACATGAAGTATGTATGGTTAAGCTAAGGTTAATGAAATCCATAAACTTTCCATCGGGAACTAAATGTAAGACTATCTTGAAACTCTCTTGCCTACCTCTTCTTATCTATATATAGGATCTCTTATCCTATAAGCGGGGCCATCCTTTAATCACCTTGTCAGAGCAATCTGTGAAATTGATCTCTACACTTAACAAGCTGTAAATCTTCGGCTATTGGGAGAATTGACTGGTTTCCTATATTTTTTATTGTGAGGTGTCACAATACTTAGGTGTGGGGTAGGGGTTCATGAGTTGACAAATGACAACATTGCCTAGAAGAAGTAAATCTTTGTAAAAATTTATGTGTATTGTTTTCATGATATAGGCTATTACATTTGTAGTCATCTTATTTTCGAAATTCTAATTCCATGTGTGTTATAAACCGTTGTACATATCCTTAATATACCACTTAACTGGCTTATTTTCATTACAGACTATTCATTACAGAGTTATGATTACATGCCTTATAAAATGCGAGATAGAGGAATGTATTGTGTGAGTACGATGGCAAAACAAATAATAATGGAACACTCTTATATTGCCTCTGCTCCTTTTCACTATATTCATGGTCTTTGAGGAATCAATTGACTCAACCACAAATCTCCTAAGAGTTGGATACCACTGGTTTAAACACCACCAGTTGCCAAGATCAAGCTATAACAAGGTTTTCAAACCTGAATTTCAGAACATCTCTAGAGCTAAGGGATACTCCAAAGAGTGGATAAAAGAGGAGATAATATAACCCCCCTCTCAAAAAAATAAAGACCTATTGCTAATTCATGGTACGAGGACATGCCATATCTTCGGTCTGGGGGGAGTTTCCTGAGCAAAAAAAAAACAATGCTAAGCATTGGCCATTTATATAGCAAAACCCATGAGAAGAGGAAGTAGGATTTCTGTCAGAATTCTATCATACTATATTTTTACAATGTATTGGGATATTATATCATCAGTTGTTTGTATTGGTATGCTAAATTTTATATTGCTGACATGATTGTGTGTGTTATGAGCTTACTGTGCATTTTTATGTTTATGCTATAGAAGACTTTGTATCCTTAACTGGTTCTTTGTGACAATTACAGATCAATAACACATTGTTAAACTCACTACAGATTTGTGTTACACACCTATGAACAGAGGAACCAGGTTAAGTGGCTCTATATTAGGCTAGGTATTTAGTTCAGTATGGTTTTGATTTGTATTTTTCTGGATGAGAATCTAGGTCTAGGGAGCTAGGCCAAGGTTTCCAAAAGATGAGTTGCAAAGATAGAATGGGGCAAGGTAGGTATACTCAGTAGCATTTAGGATTTGTCATTACGTATAGGGTAGATGAGGCGAGTTCAACATGGGAATGAGATCATGAATCCATTCATAATAAGAAACTGTAACATAACATGACAATTTCATCCAAAACAATGCAAATAACTTTGAAACAATCATAGGAAAGCATGGAGGTGGTAACAAATTGTAGCAGAAGAGAAACAAGTTTTGGAGGCCTTCCTCGATGAGTTCTTTAATGAAAAAATTATAAAATAAAATCTAAATATGTCCTCTACACTCTGGAGTCACTAATACAAGCAAAAATCTACATATAACCCCTTCACAATTGATTTGAAAACAAATTGTCCAAAAGCGAACAACTGTGATAGAAGCACAACAGAACAATAGGGGTCAAAGACGGGGCTATAACTTTTTAACCATAACAATTTTTACAAAACTATGAGAGGTTTTTGTATATAAAGTTGTTCTTAAGATAAAAGTCTCTCAGTTTTGTGAAATTCATTCCCATGTTCTTGGAATATGTGCCACAACATAATGACTAAAACAAGAAATTAACTTGGAGAATTTGATTTTCTGAGATGGGCCTCCAAGAAAGTTAAATATCTCCCACTATATGATACTTGTGTAAATAATGAAGGAGGTTATTATTATTTGGTATGTAATTAGAAAAAACCTCCTTTGTTTTTCCAAAATTCATGTTTATTTAGTCAAAAACCTATTTTTAAAATAATGGCTAAAACAAGAAATTAAATTGGAAAATTTTATTTTCTGAAATAGGTCTCCAAGAAAGTTGAATATATCCCAATATATGATACTAGTGTAAAACATGAAAGAGGTTATTGTGATTTGGTATGTCATTAGAAACAAACTCCTTTGGTTTTCCAAAATTCATCTTTATGTGGTCAAAAACATCTTTTTAAAATGATGACCAAAACCAGAGTCAAAAGCGCAACGTGGTCTTGTAGAACACTTTTTGTGACTTTTCCTGATCTATTTTATGATGTAGTAGTTCTTGGCCATGTGTCTCTGAAGCTTGATGTCCATGATGGCCTTTTTCAGGAGAATCTCTAGGTGTTCATTGACTCTTCCAAAACAATACTCTCTGTCCTTTTCAAATCTTGCCGCAATGGTGCCTTCAATGTCCTGTTGACATAGTGAAGGTAGATACTCTGTTTTTTAAGCTTTCCATTTTTTATTGTTAGCCCACTTTCAGTTCAATAAAAAATTGAATTTTCCCTTCTAATTTTTAAATATCTTGGACAAGATGCCCTCTCAAGTGAGGAAGAATGTAACCAACCCCCACAACAACCTCTTTCACCATGGCCTTATCAAACTTCTTGTTTTAGCCGAATTGAAAAAAAACAGGGGCAAATTTGGGATGCATTCATTTATAAATTTGTCAACCCTCACCTGAAAATCAAGACTAGAAAAAAGACATCATATCTAAGGAATATTTTTCCATCCAAACCCCACTCTCCAAGGAGTCCAAACCCTCCTACACAATCCATTTCTTTACCGGAACAAAAATCCAAGAAGCTTGTTGAAATCCAACTGCAGCCTCAGAGCACAACTGAAGCAACATAAGAGGCATAAGGACAAGTCTTCCGAGCAAGAAGGAGAAGCTTCCAAAGCTGATCCTCCTCAAAAATATTAGTCATGAGGGGGAATTTCATTTTGTTTGTAGTGAGAACTGTAAAATCTTAAGTGTGGGGGTAATGTTGGGCCCGAGATATGATCTGTTGGACACACCTACCACACTTAGAGGGGGGGTGAATGAGTGTGGGGCTCTTTTTCCCAAAAACTTTCCTCTTGCACAAAACTTATCAATTAGCATTCAACATTTATTCATTACTCATTGCTGTCATTTATAACCAGTTAGATGTAGGCACATATCAACAACATATATCAACAATATATCATCAACAAGTCATCATCATAATGGACACAAAGAACACAAGATGTATGTACAATTTTCTTTTTATTACGGACTACAATCCTTGGGTTTATCAAAAAAAACTGAATAGAGTACAACTCTACAAGAGCACCAACTCTATATGCAAGACTCATCTTACACCCTCAACATCAACTGAGATGAGGCAACAATCCTCAACAGATATCAATCTGTCAATAGGTACACGACCTGTCAGTAATGCAGCCCATGTGTGAACGCGCTCTGGCTCACTACAACCCACATGTGAACGCGGCCAGTGTATAATGCAACAAGCGTATGCTCTTGAGCACTTAGGGTTTTGCTTTGCTTCACATGCTCATATCCTCTGCAAACTGCAATCACTTTCTCTTCTGTCTTCCACTGTCCAAACTAACCCACAACCAGTCACAATACATCCAAGCTCTCCAATAGCTTGCTCATGCTCCACAACAAATCAATATGAATGCTATCTCAATCATGTATAAAAAACTAGTGTACCATAGCAATCATGTCACTACAGAATCACAAGAGTGTTGCTCACTCTATCCATCAAATCAACCAAATTGAGCAACATCATAGAAGCCATACCAATAATTCCCTAAGCATTCACAACATCACAAACAATAGCATCTATCAAGACAATAATGTAACCATACCGGTGTCTTAGTGATAGATCCGAGGCTATAGAATGTAGATCTGGAACCTGCCTCATCGTCCAAGAGCTTGGCACCAACTCAAACAAAAATATCCATGATTTTATTCAGTCCACGCTCCCTGTACATAGTCAACCCATGTGTACACTCACCCTATACACAACCAGCCCACGTGTACACGCACCCTATACACAGACAACCCGCTTGGGCATTAGAAAATAGGGTTTTCTGTGACTCTGAGACTTTCGCAGTCAAGATCTCCGACATTGCCGAAAATTTGATGCGTCCATGAGATCCTCCTCTCACTCTCTTCCTCAGAATAGATCTTCAATCATGCTTAAGATATCCACACCAATAAGATTCTCTCACAAGAAGCTCTCCATCAATACTCCAAAAGATATTACCAAGAAGCTCTCCATTGATCCACAAAAATGATTCTTACTAAAATGTGCATTTTACAAGAGATCCTAGCTTCTTATTTATACTTTCATCTTCTAGGTCACTTAACCCATTTTTAGGTTACTTAACCCATTTCTAGGTCACTTAACCTATTTTCCTTATTTTAGGGTTAACCACTTTCCATGA
>SNQJ01S0003643.1:4399-17655 GCA_010110895.2 Picea sitchensis
ACATAGAATAATGCAGAAATAATAGTAATCCTACACATACAACATATACAAGAAATACTTATAAATATTAAACATGTACAAATACACAACATGTAAATGAACATAGAAATGGTACTTATCTTTTATAGATGACCACCAACTGCGTGCATACCTTCCACAACCCTCTCAGCCATAGACCACACTGCTCATCACTCTCAGCAGTGAGTCACCCCCGCGCTGGGACTAATTTCCACCTAGGTTAAGGGATTCCTAGGATATTATGAGACAATGGGATGCTACACAGTCAATCAGGAAATATTCCCTCCCAGGAGCCAATTTATACACACATCCTATAGCCTCTCATTCCACACATGCCTATCCCACCCTAGGAAGTGTTCCCATTCTCTGCTCAACAATCCCTTGGCTCCCCCGCTTCCCTTCTAGGGCTTCAGCAACAGGTCGGACATGAATTCTCATAACACTATAGTTGTTGTTGGGATCCCTCCAGGAGAAATCATTTCCCCATCAACCTCTCTCACCTAGAGAGAGTTTCTCACAGGCCTGACAACCTGCTTCTTCTTTCCAACAAATTCTCTCACCTAGAGAGAGTTTCTCACAGGCCTGACAACTTGCTTCTTCTCTCCAACAAATTCTCTCACCTAGAGATATTTTCTCATAGGCCTGACAACCTACTTCTTTAGTCCACAAGGCTTGACAACTCGCCTCTTCAATCCCGCTCCTGGACAACCAACAATAGGCTTAGGTGAAAACAATAACAAACTTCATCTAATGAACAGGTGATGGCAGCCACAACCACCTTCGAGTTTTTAATAGCCACTACTCATAATAGACAAGGCTAGACCAGGCTCAGGTAGATACAGGTGCGATGTTCCATCCAACAGGTCTACGGGTTCTATTCATCAGAGGAAAATACAAGATATGGCTCCAGATATGTGTGTAGGTCTTAGAGGTGCATGCATTCTTATAGGTTGATAATGTAGGCCATGGCTCCTTGTGTGAAGGCATGAGTGCATGGGAAGAATGGAAAGAATGGTAGCATCCCCCTGAATGAACAAAATTTCCCACATAAAATTGCATGTGTCAGGATTGACACATGGTTCTCTTGGAGCTCATTCCTCTCCACTTGGAATTCGTTCCTTTCCCCAAAGGAACTCAGGATTACATGAGTTATTTACAAACCTTAGTCTCTTAGGAAATATATTATAATATTCCCTTAGATTTAATCCCTCAATATTAGCCCTTCTTCCATAGCCTCCTAGCCCTATCCCTTTCCCTTCCTAGTGGATATTAGTCCCCCATTCTCTTTTATCATAGTTGGTCTACACACAACGATATATTAATATTAATGATATGAGTATTTACATATGCAAAGATAAGATCATTTGCCTTTAGCATCTAGGCTCTCTAGCCTAATCATCACATAAGCCTCCTAGAATATAATCAATTGGCTCACCAACCTACAAAACATATTTACATTCACAGTTACAATTGGGGATGGGTCTTGGGATATTACAACAGAAGGAGTGATTCTTGGATATGTTTTAGTTTGAGATTTTCCATGATATCATGGGCTAGCAAGAAACATAATTATGTTTCACTCAGCACTACAAAAGCAGAGTATATTGAAGCTTGTGATGCTTGTATGGAAGTAGTGTGGCTCTGTAAGCTGGTTTTTGGACTGTTTGATCAAGTGTTGGATTCGATCATGATATATTGTGATAACCAGAGCTATGTGAATCTCTCAAAGAACCAAGTGTTCCATGACAGGTCAAAGCACATTGAGATCAAGTACTATTTTCTCTGTGATAAAGTCTAGAGGGGAGAAGTGGTTCTCCAGTATATATCCATTGATGAGCAGACAAATGATATTTTGGTAAAGCCTTTGTCCAAGATAAGAAGTTTGTGTACTTAAGGGACAAGATGGACTTGGGGAGATGAATTACTTATTGGAAACGGAAGTGATTACTCCCCAGGATGGGAGAGAGCACTGATATGTTATTGATATATGGACAATCATTTTCTAGTTTAGAAAAATGGTCTAGGTTGGGAAGTCACTTTCCAGTCCGGAAAGTGGTCAAAGATTCTTGATGGACAATCATTTTCCAGTTTAGAAAATAGTCCAGGTTGGGCAGTCACTTTCCAGTCCGGAAATTGGTCCAAGATTTTTGATGGACAATCATTTTCCATTTTGGAAAATAGTCTAGGTTGGGTAGTCACTTTCCAATCTAGAAAGTGGTCCAAGATTTTTGATGGATAGTCATTTTCTAGTTCAAAAAATGGTCCAGAATAGATAATCATGCTCCGAAATATTGTTGATGTACCATATACAACGATTCCCCTTGTGGACAATGTGGGGGATGATTTAGGACAATAATTATCATTGCCAATCACTCTGAGAAGTGGTCAATAGGAATGGTTCACCTCTCCATGCAGTCATGCTTTCAAAGTTCACAGTTGTGAGCAGTTTTGAAGAATGGTCCGATGTAGGAGGTTGGTGTAGGACAATCATTTCCATAGGAAATGGTTTAGACAGTCATTCCCTAGAGAAGACTCATTCTCTCCAAATTTCACTATGAATCTTGTCAAATGAATGGCCTAACTAGGTTGAATGGTTCGGGTTCAACAATCATGGACAATCATTCCCTAGGGCAGACTCATTCTCTCTAGGTTGCACTGTGAATCATGCTGAAAGAATGGCCCAGTTAGGTTGAATTGTCCAAGTTCATAAATCAGGGACAATTATTCTTCTATGATTGGGAAGAATAGTCCAGATAGCCTGATCCAGGTGGATATTGGTGGCCACCCACCTTTTCCAACAGGCTCAAAACAATTTTTTGGCAATTTTGGTAATTTACTATTTTTAGCAGTTTTTAACTTCAAGGGCCATTTTGAGGGCCTAAATGAAGGTTTTTTTGGGATATAGCTTCGTAATGATATTCAAAGGCTTTAATTAAGCCCCGAAAATGAATCTCCTCAACGATACCTTTCCAATGAGCTATCATTCACCCCAAACAGAGATCGTATGCAAAAGTTACGACCCCAGGAAGTTGATGTACTAACTTACCTAAATGGGGCCCACATGACTTTTGGCACTTCATCTCCTAGGGTTAGGTTTTTGGATGTCTAGGGATTTTGACATTCCTGTTTATTGTAAAAATTCCTTCAGAGCCTCATTGTGACCATCTTCTTGCGAATGCGCGCATCCGTCACGTCTCTTCTCATAGATAAGTTGCCATCATTCCAACAAGCTTGTTTTCCGCTACATTTTACAGTTTCAACTTATTTTCTTATTGAATAGAAAACCAATTTTATTGTATCTATTTTATTTTGTGTTAAGAACCCATTAATAATCTGTAGTCATTTCATTCTTCTCATAAAATCTGGATCAGTTGTATCAGAGCGGTCTGCTCCTTGTTGTCTTAATGCATGTCCCCAACAAGGTCAGAGTACAAAGAGTTGGGTCTCGAGCTTGTTTCTCTTGAGGAAAAAATCTCTTGCACGCCCAAGCGACCTCTCATGGCAGGAGAAAATAAAGATGATGGGACATGATATCCTTTCAAAATGTTTCTTGAGGATGCCCTCACACAATAGAGGAATGATATGATGGATAGTTTCACGCAAATCCTTCGGCGACTACCAACAAGCCACACATCTTCTTTGAGCGGAGGTGCCGCCCCCTTCAAGGTACAAATAAAATTTGATATTCCTATATTTGAAGGTCAAATAGACACAAATGTTGTAGACAAGTGTTTGAATCTACTAGAAGGGTATTTTTCAGTCCATGACTTTTAGAATAGAGAAAAGATTACTTTTGCACTCCTCAAAGTCGTTCCCCATGTCAAAGATTGGTGGGAAACTTTCTATGAGAAAAAGGAAACAGAGGAACCCTCATTATTTATAGTCACAACCACCTAGGAATCCTTTAGGGATGTTATTAAGGAACAATACTACCCTATTGAAAGTTATGACAACTTGTATACCAAATGGACCACACTGCGGCAAGAAAGAGACCAAGTAGTGCCAGATTTCACAAATATCTTCCATACCTTGTGCACCAAGCTGGGTATCAAATATTCAGAGTGACATCTAGTGCTCAAGTATCACAGTGCCCTTCATAGATACATCCAGGCTGAAATGGAATCTATGGACACCTCATCCTTGGGCATAGCCTATCGATATGTTGTCAAAATCGAGCAGAAGTTCAAACAAAAGACGCAGCAATTTGGGCCTGGGAACCCCTCACAGCAAAAGCCAGGAAAGGGCGGCCCCAACCCACAGAACAAAGGGAAGAGAAAATATGGACAGTATCAGGACAACCAGTCCAATCCGCAAGAAAATAAGGACACCAGAAAGACAAAGAAAGATGCAGGGAAGTGGTGCGACTTCTGTAAGAGCCCTTGGCATAACACTGTTGACTGTCGCTCAAAGAAGTCGCTAGTCACCAAAGTGAAAGCCTCTGAATCAGATGTGGGTTCTGACTCTGATTCATAACCAAAAAGGGGAAGATGGATCATTGATGCAGAACCCAGTGCCACTGTTGCTACCACCAAGCTCCAGCTGGTGAACCAGATGAGAAAGAAGAAGGAAACCGCCTCTTCCATTCATAGATGTGGGTAAAAGGCACCCCGCTGCACTTCATCGTATATAGTGGTAGCTATAAGAACCTCATCTCATCAGAGTTCAACAAGCAGTTGGTCCTGTCGACAACGCCACACCCACAACTTTACACCATTGGATGGCTCCGCCAAGGAAGTAATCTCCATGTCAGCCAACAACGTCGACTGTCGTACGACATCAAGCCCTTCAAAGATGAGGTATTGTGTGATTTTTATCCTCTTGATGTTTGTGATGTTGCTCCTCTCAAAGTTTGTGATGTTCTTTTGGGGAAACCTTATTTATGTAAATGTCATGTTGTATATGAGTCTAGGCCTCATAGTGTTATTATTACTTTGAATAGGAAATTGTACAGGATACTCGAGGTAGTCCCACCTAGTTCTATTTCCTTGATATCTGCTAAGAAATGCAGGAAGGTCATCTCTCAGACAAGGAAATTTTTCTTCTTCATGATTCACTCTCAAAATGAGTAAAATATCACAGCCACATACAGGGTCTTTGCGGCTGACCTCTCCACACAGCAAAAACAAGTAGATAAGGTCATGGAAGAATACTCAGATATCTTCTCCTCACCTGCCAGGGTACCTCTACACTGCCAGGTCAAGCACCCCATCGATCTGACCCCCGATGCACCACTGCCCAATGGGATAGTCTATCATCGCTCTCTATTAGAGAATGAGGAGATCAAGTGATAGATCCAAGAACTTCTCCACAAGGGGCACATCTGTCCCATCTCATCACCTTGCGGAAGCCCAATCATGTTGGTACAGAAGGAAGATGAAAATTGGTGACTCTTCATTGATTATCAGGCTCTAAATAAAATCACAGTCATAAACCAGTACCTGATTCCCCAAATCAACGACCTCCTTGATTAACTCATAGGGGCCAAATACTTCAGTAAGATTGATATGAAGTATGGCTACCACCAGGTCCCGATAGAATAGATATATGTATGGAAGAATGCCTTCAAGTCAAAGGAAGGCCTTTTTGAGTGGTTGGTCGTGCCCTTTGGTTTGACAAATTCTCTAGCCACTTTCATGAGGATGATGGACGATATCCTGTGACCATTCACCAATACCTTTGTAGTGGTGTATCTGGATGACATTCTCAATTACAACCAGACTTGGGCCGAACACTTGCAGCATATTCAACAAGTTTTGCACACCCTGCGGTAGCACAAGCTATACGCCAACTTGGAAAAATTCTCCTTTGACATGGATAGGGTCCATTACCTAGGCTACATCGTTGATCAACATGGCGTACATTTGGATCCAGACAAAATCCAAGTTATCCGTGACTGGCCATCCCTAACCACAATCACCGAGTTTCGGAGCTTCTTGGGCCTTGCCAATTTCTACCGTAGGTTCATGTTAGGATTCTCCCATATTGCATGGGTCCTCAGCCAAATAACCAGTGGTAGTGGTAAGGATAAATTTGTGTGGGGCCAGTCCCAACAACAAGAGTTCGATGATTGGAAGAAGTGCTTGTGCTCAGCCCCAGTACTTTCACTACCAGACCTGCAACATCCCTTTGAGATCGAGACAGATGCTTTAGACTATGTTGTGGGTGTCGTTCTCACTCAGCACAGCCACCCCGTGGCCTATCATAGTGAGACACTATCAGATGTTTTCCGTAAGTAACCTACTTACGAAAAATAAATGTACTCCATTGTGCAAGCCTGCTACCCGTGGAGACATTACATTCTTGGGAATGAGACAGTCATCCACACTGATCATAAGCCACTGTAGTTCATTCAGACATAAGGAAAATTGCAGAATGACCTCCATCAAAAGTGGTCCACATACTTGCAACAATTCCACCTCAACATCAAGTATAAAACAAGAAGCACCAACTGCATTGTTGATTCCCTCAACAGATCGCCAATCGTGGCACTCACCATGGTTCTAGACTCTTGCGACCATGAGACCTCTGGATGGCCCCAACTCTATGAGACAAACCTGAACTTCACCACCACCTACCAAATGTTGGGTGCCAACATAGTTATCGATAATTTCCATCTTCCAGATGGGTTGTTGTGTCTTCTAGGCCACATCTGATTGAGCCCCGAAAATGAATCTCCTAGACGATACCTTTCCAACGAGCTATCATGCACCCCAAATGGAGATTGTATGAAAAAGTTACGACCCCGAGAAGTTGATGTACTAACTTACCCAAACGGGGTCCACGTGACTTTTATTATGACATGGATCATCATTTAGGATGGAGTTCTCACCCTCAATAACACACATGTTAAGTCATCTTCTCATATATTGTATTATTTTATTGGTTAGAGATGGTGTCATCCCCTTCCTCCATGGAGTTAGTTAGTGTTTTGCATGTGAATTTCTTATGTTGATATCGGGTTGACTCCTCACTCTTGGGATATAATCGTTGGCACATATTTTGAGGAGTGATTACACCTTGGAGACTACATTATGGACCTTTTCATGCTTTATTGGAGGGGTGTGTTAAAATATTCGATGTGCTCGTTTAACCATAGAAAATATCACTATATTTTCACCCAACCATAGGCGCATAGCCACCCTTGAGCACCATAACCTTTGACAGATAGAATTATTCTGGAATCAATACTAGACCCAACAAATAACCAAGAGAGAGCGCACCAAGAAAAAAGTCCCAAACCAAAGACCAAGACCAATACCCAACTACATTTGTTGCAGCTGCACTCCTCCTCTATACTTGTGCACCACTTGAATTGAGTGAGTGTATGTGCTAAATGAACTCAAGCACCCTCTATTTATAGTGCTCTTTGTCAACTGTCTACGCTGACTTGTCCTTCTAGAGGCTAATACTTTAATATTAATTATTTTACTGAGCCAACTTGTCTTCTAGGGTTTTTGCACATCATTTTAGGGTTTCTATAGCTTCCAGAATATTCTATTATAGTCATAGGTTACACATGGAGGTTGATACCTCTTGCAACTACCATAATATCAACACTCCATCTTAGCTAGGGGGGTATTAACAGGTAGCATCATCATAGCCACACAAGCTATCTCATGATCACACAGATCAAGTCACGAGCATCATGATCACTATCAGTATCATCTAATAGCATCCTGGAATCAAAATATATCATTATTTGCATCATCTCTCAAGGTTATACTCCATTTGACTAATCGAGAATGATGTTTAATAAGTCATGTGATGAAATCAACGCACTCAACAAAGTGTCTCTCATAAGTCACCCACTCAACAGAGTGACACAAGGACCATTCTTCTAATCCAGACATATGTCCTAGAAGAATAAGTGTGCCAACAGATGTTGAAAGCCCCGCAATTGGCTACAATGACCATTCCTCCAATCTAGACATACGTCCTAGAAGAATAGATTTCCTCCAAGTTGCTACAAGCCACACAATGGGCTACAAGGACCATTCTTCTAATTCAGACATACTTCCTAGAAGAATAATTTTCCTCCCAGATGTTGAAATCCAAGTCAAGGGCTATAGGGACCATTCCTCTAATCAAGACATACTTCCTAGAATAATAGTTGTCCCAGACCATTCTCTAATCCTGTCAACATATGTGTCCTATAGAAAATGTCATGTATCAACCACCCTAATTAGGATGCCATGCCATAGGGGGCATACCATTCTTCTAATCTGGACATTCTTCCTAGAAGAATAGTTGTCCTAGACCATTCTTCTAATTCAAACATACATCCTATACAAATAGTTTTCCATGATACATCAACAATATGTCAACCTGGATCATTCTCCATAGGGAGAATGTCTATCAACCAACAATCTGTCAACCTGGACCATCCTCAACGGGGAGGATGTCTGTACACCAACAATCTATTCTTCCTAGACCATTCTCCACCTAGATAATGTCTATCCACCAACACACCGACTATCGATGATGTCATATATCAACACTCCCTCCCAACCAAGGAATTCATCTCCTCCCTTTCAACCAAGGGAGCAATCTCCACGAGTCCCAACTTTTCCCTTAAGTATGAAAAATTGATCTTGGATAGAGGCTTCATCAAAATATCATTTGTCTTCTCATCGATGGAGATGTATCAGAGAATCACTTATCCCTTCTAGACTTTATCACGGAGAAAATAGTACTTGATATCAATGTGCTTCGACCTGTCATGGAACATGGGGTTATCTAAAATCTTCACACATCTCTGATTATCACAATATATCATAGTCGAATCCAACACCTGATCAAATAGTCCATAAACCATCTTATGGAACCATACTACTTCCATACAAGCATCACAAGCTGCAATATATTTTTCTTCTGCAATATTGAGTGAAACAAACTTATGTTTCTTGCTAGCCCATGATATCATAGCAGATCCCAAACTGAAACATATACCAAAATTACTCTTTTTGTTATCTGCACTCCATACCAAATCTCAATCGGTAAATCCATGCAGTTGTACGTCACTGTTTGAGGCATATCTCAAACCATAATTTAGCATCCCACGAAGATATCTCAAAATATGCTTTGCAACTATCCAATGCTCATGTGAAAATTATATATGTAGGGTATCAGGTGATCTTTGAAAATGTCCACAATGATACTCATAGAGTTGATTTCATTGTCCTTGAACTTCTCCATTGTTGCAACATTCTAAGGTTCATTTTTTTTCCTGCTTCAAATTGTGGTTCCATGATCTTACCCTTCATGATATCTATAAAATTGTTCTTGGAAAGGATGAGGTCAATCCTTGTATTCCATGCTCTGAATTTTGAAGCTCCTTCTAACTTTTTTTCGGACTTCATAGAGTAATTAACGGCTTCCTTTGAATTTTACTTTGACTAGTCAAACTTTGACTTTGACCCAAAATTTCAACCTTGACGTTTTTTCTAGTTGAAGATGCCAAGAGGTGTGCTAGGATAAGGTACGCTAGAATGTCCAATAATTATTCCAAAGTTATCACTTTAAGTGTCAAAAGGGTTAGGTTATGGTATGTTGCAGCTACAAATTCAGAAACCCTAGTTGCAGTTGTAATTGGTGCCACAATGAGCTTAACAAGGAACTGCCACTCAACCTTCCAGCGGTTATATTGTCTCGAAGGTGTTGTGGGCCCATAACCTGTTAAAATATTTTATGTGCTCATTTAACTATAGACAATATCACTATATTATCACCCAACCATAGGCACACAACCACCACTGAGCACCGTAACCTTTGAAAGATAGAATGATTCTGGAAGAAGCAATAGACCCAATAGATAACTAAGAGATAGCACACCTCTCTCCAAATATAATGCACCAAACATAATGTCCCAAACCAAATACCAAGACCAATACCCAGTTACAATTGTTGCAACTGCACTCCTCCTCTAGACTTGTGCACCACTTGACTTGAGTGAGTGTATGTGCTAAATGAACTCAAGCACCCTATATTTATAGTGCTCTTTGTCAACTATCTAGGCTGACTTGTCCTTCTATATGCTAATACTTTAATATTAATTCTTTTACCGAGCTGACATGTCTTCTAGGGTTTTTACATATATGTTTAGGGTTTCTCTAACTTCTAGAATATTCTATTCAAGTTAGAGGTTGCACATGGAGGTTGATACCTTCCACAACTACCGTAATATCAATAGGATGTGCCACATAGAGGAGCCACATGTGCCACTTGGAGGCAATTGTTGCACACAATTTTAGGATTTTTTAATGTAGTGACTCATCTTGGAGACATTTCATGAGAAAGTTGAATCTCCTCTTCCTATACAATGACCTAGCTAGATTTGACTTGTAGGGTTTCCCCCCTTTAACTAGGATATCATTTTCTTTAGTTTAAAGACTGGGGAAAGCCCACTAAGGTGACAATGGGTGGATTTATTGATAGTTTCCTCTAGGCTCTCCCATTGGGGTTAGTATTTTTCCCTCTAAGAGAGAGTTTGGGTGGTAACAGGGTTCACCACTATCCTCCTTAAAACTAGCACTCTTATTTGGGAGACCCACTCTAATTGTCGTGTTTGAATCTGGGTCCACACTAGTCCTATACAATCCAAGAATTCATCATATGTGTACATATCCTAGGTTATTTTAGCCAAGTGTCACATATTTAATCCACCAAAAAATCACTACATCATTTTTCCTTGATACATGTGCTAGGTAGTCTTCTTTACTTGAGTGCCATACTTAGGAATATCCATTCCTAATCTATTGACCTTCTACAAGAAATAATTTGGTATGTGAATTTCCATGCAATAATAGTGGATCCATCTGGGCATCGCACTTTCCTTTAGGGTGTGAAATTTATATAGAATCTCCAAGAAATGTTCTTGTGTTATCCTTCTCTACTCATGATGTACATGAAATGTGATAAAAAAATAACTCATAATTTTAATGGGTTGGATCAAAAACTTCACATCCTTGTCAATCAATACATAATGTTTTCAATTTTAAAATATCTTATTACGACGTCTATACTTATTATTCTCAAGAGGCTCTACACATAAGGCATTAGACAAAATGCCAAAGAGAAAACAAGTAGCAACTTTCAACATTCAAACTATTCCTCTTGTAATTTGAGCTTATTTACCCTATTCTGGCCTTAGAATGTGGCACTAAATTCCATAAGAAATAGTAGTGCTTCAAGTATTTCCCATTTATAATAAATTTCACCTTCTCTTCTCCCGGGTGGCTAAGACAAAATGTATTCAAACCAACAATTGCTTCAATATTCAAAGGTCTAAGCCATAAGCTATCAGACTTCTCATGTTCACCAGGATTTTCTTGCATCTTGCCCCATATCAAGACAATGTGTCCTTCCTTGAATTATCTTAGACTTTCCTTCTCATCAAACTTATTTTTGGTCTTGTCTTAGTTATATATAAACTTTAAAAAAAAATAATCTTTGTGTTCATCCTATTGAATCGATGACTCCATCCTTGCTTGAACCGATTTCTTATCTGAAGTAAAATATTAAATAAATTTATATAATATACTCTTCAAATTGATAGCAAGGTCACATTCATACCATATACCAATTCAAAAGGACTTATTCACATTGTTTATTTCTTGGTGATTTATGCTACCTAGAGGGAAAACTTGAGCTTCTTGTTCCTACATTTTGTATTATCACCAAGGTTCTTCTTTAAAATATTCAATAAAATCTTGTTGTTGGATTCTGGCAACCCATTCCCTCAGGGATAATATTTGATGAGAGAGAGAGTTATTCCATAACTACTACAATTCCTCAACAATTCAATGGACCTGAATGCTTGGGCATCATTTTCTATGATCTTGGTAGCTACATGAACCTTGTGATGATATTTTCCTCTATGAAGTTAATCATCACTTTGATGGTTTTATTTTTGTAGAAAATGCCTCCACTCGCCTAGTAAAATAATCAATTGTTGTGATGATCCACCTAAAACGATTATTTCAGTATTCATTGAATTTTCCAACTAAATATAATCCCCACCATTGGAAAGGTTCTTTCACCATCATAGGATGCAAAGGTAATCCTATCATACTCTCCTTTCTTACAAACCAATAACAAGATTGGCGTTATCTCACAATTTTAAGCATATCATAAAATATGTTAGCCCAATAGTAATTGAAGAAGAAGCATATGTAGATCAACTTCAAGGTTTTGAGGTATACCAGAAAGAGACCCATGATTGCATATAGAAGAAGACCTTGTATGGAACCTGATGCAGATCCTCTCATGTACAACAAAAGTGTGGTGAAAACTTACTATGGCAGAGGAAGTGTATCGAAATAGTTCTTCAGAAGTCTGGGATGATGGATTACAAATCCGTGGAAAAATCCCATGATGAGAGATATGAAGAAGTAGACACGTCCATGTATCGACAATTGAATGGATTGATAATGTATTTGGAGAATACTCAACCAAATAATTTATTTGTTGTGAAAATAATTCAATGTGGAACCTATCCATGAGAATTGAATAATTGAAAAGCATGCCTTGAAATATATTCGTGGGATTTTTAAGTTATGATATACAACTGCATGGATTTATCGATTCATATTGGGCAGGGAGTGCATATGAAAGAAGAATTGCTTCTTAGATATGTTTCCATTTGAGCTTTGCCACAATATCATGGGCTAGAAGGAAACAAAAGTATATTGCACTCAACATTGCAAAAGCATAATATATTGCAATTTGTGATGCTTGTATGGAAGCAATGTGGCTCTGTAAGCTAGTTTCTGGATTGTTTGATCAAGTGTTGTATTCGACCATGATATATTGTGATAACTAGAGCTATGTGAAGTTATCATAGAACCAAATGTTCCATGATAGGTCGAAGAACACTGAGATCAAGTACTATTTTCTCCATGATAAAGTCTAGAGGGGAGAAGTGGTTCTCCAATATATCTCCACTCATGAGAAGATAACAAATATTTTGGTAAAGCCTTTGTCTAAAATGAGAAGTTTGCGTACTTAAGGGACAAGTTGGAATCATGGATATGATTTCCTTATTGGAAAGGGAAGTGATTACTCCCCAGGCTAGAAGGGATAATTGATATGTTATTGATATATGGACAATCATTTTTCAGTTTGGAAAATGGTCCACATTGGGCAGTCGCTTTCCAGTCCAGAAAGTGGTCCAAGATTCTTGATGGACAGACATTTCTAGTTTGGAAAATATTCTAGGTTGGGAAGTCACTTTCCAGTTC
>SNQJ01S0003643.1:17705-28863 GCA_010110895.2 Picea sitchensis
TATATTGTGCATGGTGTATTGTAGTGTATTGGTGTAACTCTTATACTATTGTTCATTGCTCATTGGATATAGTTGAATGGTTTAAGTATAAGTTAAAAAAAAAATTAAATTGTACTTGATACTGATTCACCCCCCTCTTAATATCAACAATTGTAACCATCTTCTTGCAAATGAGTGCAGCTGTCACATCTCTTCTTAGAGATAAGCCGCCACCATTCCAGCAAGCTTGTTTTCCGCTGCATTTTACAGTTTCAACTTATTTCCTTATTGAATAGAAAACCAATTTTATTGTATCTCTATTATTTTATGTTAAGCACCCGTTAATAATCTGTAGTCATTTTGTTCTGCTCATAAAATATGGATCATAGCCCTTGGATGATGTTTAACTTTCTGAGGGAATATTCTCTTCCATATCTCACATATGTGAGTTGAAGAATGACCCATATGACTCAGTTTGTATGATGATATTGTTTATCCAGGATGATATAAGATGATATGATTGTTGGGGAGACTGTATGTATCTGGACAGTACTTGTATGCTACTATGGTGGATGCAATCCATTGGTAGTGAATGTTTTCACTGGTTAGTAGTCGTGTGCTACTGGGAGTGGTTTTGTACCACTGGATAGTATTTGTATACGACTATGGATAGATACAATTGTGTTCTATAGGATGGAATTATAGCAACAATATGATACTATCTGATAGCCATGGAGACTACCACTAGTGTTGGAGTTTATTTCTAGCTAGATGGATAGTCAGTGTGCTGGCGGATAGACATTCTACAGGAGGATAATGGTCCAGACATAACAAATTGTCGGTGGGCATGTATTCTCTCTGAGGAGAATGGTCCAAGTTGACAGATTGTTGGCGTATCATGGACTGGTATTTTCCTAAGGTACAGATTGTGGCCCGATTAGGAAAATGGTTCAGGACCAATATTTTCTAAGGCATATGGGTAGAGATTGATTTCTATGGTACATATGACCTGAATAGAAAATAGTTTGATACTAGAATTCTTGTAGGAATGGTATCTGTAGCCCATAGGGTGGCTTTCAACATTTGGGAGGGATGGCATTATTCTAGGATGTAGGTTCATATTATAAGAATGATCATTGTATCCCATTGCGGAGCTTTTAGCATATATTGGGACAACTATTTTTCTAGGACATATGCTCAGATTAGAAGAATGATTTCTTGTATCACTCTGTTGAGTGAGTGACTTTTTCAACATCATTACCGATTATTTAGATGGATTATGGCCTAGAGAGATGATGCAGTTGAAGTTATCAGATGATGCAGTTGATGCTATCAGATGATATTGATAGGGGTGATGGTGCTCGTGATGTGATCATGAGATATCATGTGTAGTTATGTTGTTACTATCGGTTGAATGGTTTTTTTGTGCTTAAGACCATTGAATTTATTACCTCCCTAGCTCAAGAGAATAATTAATATTGAGTTATTAGCCTCCAGGAAGAGAATTTGGCCCAGTTAGGTGAGTTGGAGCAGTATAAGTGGAGGGCGCTAGAGCTCATTTGGACTCACTCACTCTCACAACTGCATAAAGACAAGTGGTGTGCATGACTGGAGGAGAGCTTCAGTGGTGACTTTGTCTTTGGTTATGGTTGGATTTTTGACATGGTTATGGTTTGGACTTTCTTCCTGGTATGCTATCTTTGTAGAGAGGTACACTACCTTTGTTGGATATTGGTTCTAGGGTTTTATTCTAGAATTATTCTCTTTTTCAAGGTTAAGGTGCTTGGGGTGGACTTTGTGCCTATGGTTGGGTGACAATATTTTTATATTGTCTATGGTGAAAATGAGCACACCTATTATTCTAACAGTGTCAGGGTGGGAATTTCATGCTAACATAGGATCTTATCCCTTTTGTGTTGATTTTTATTAGGTATTGATAGATTATGAAGTTCTAATGCACTCTATTCCATATCACATCTCCTCATCTAGAGCTAGTTGTTACCCCTAATATTGCATGAGGTTTTACATTGTGATTTTCATCACATAAGACAGAGACTTGTAGGATGACATTGATGGATTAGTTTATACATTTTGGGGGTTATTGTGGGTGCACATACTTTCCTCGACACTTCCCCTATGGTTTAATTCAACCACTTCCAATCATGGGTGTGCGGTGTCTAGAGGAAAATAACTGATTGCACATTCTATTTATTCATGCCCCTAACTCATATTATAGTCTCTGGTGATTGATTATTGATATACCATGGTCGATATTTTAACACTCTTTGTATTATGTTATATATTAGCATTTTGGTGACATACTTGATGTATTGGTTTGTTAATAGGAGGGATGTGACACATGGTCCCTTTTTGATTATCATGATTTTCTAATCACCACATGACTAGGCTTAGACATGTTATCCATGTGACTTGGTGATACATTCGATTAAGATATGAGTTTCCTAGCACATGGGTGGGTTTTTATTTTACATGTGGATTACACCTTTGTATGATTGACAATAAACTTTTGTATGTTCACTGTTCTATTTGGATTTTTTTGACACATATATCGTGTTATTATTCTATCGATTATCTATCCTAGTGGAGTTTTCCTCTTGTCCACACATATTGAGGTGATTGTCTCCCTTTCAAAAACAAGTTTGACCTACTTTTGACTTGATTGGAGTCTTATTGATTGATAAATTTGGATTATTTGTCTTGTGTTCACAACTGGAGTGGTTTATTATGACATGGATCATCATTTAGGATGGAGTGCTCACCCTCAATAACACACATGTTAAGTCATCTTCTCATATATTGTATTATTTTATTGGTTAGAGATGGTTTCATCCCCTTCCTCCATGGAGTTAGTTAGTGTTTTGCGTGTGAATTTATTATGTTGATATCGGGTTGACTCCTCACTCTTGGGATATAATCGTTGGCACATATTTTGAGGAGTGATTACACCTTGGAGACCACATTATGGACCTTTTCATGCTTTATTGGAGGGGTGTGTTAAATTATTCGATGTGCTCATTTAACCATAGAAAATATCACTATATTGTCACCCAACCATAGGCACGTAGCCACCCCCGAGCACCATAACCTTTGACAGATAGAATTATTTTGGAAGCAATACTAGACCCAACAAATAACCAAGAGAGAGCACACCAAGAAAAAAGTCCCAAACCAAAGACCAAGACCAATACCCAACTACATTCGTTGCAGCTACACTCTTCCTCTATACTTGTGCAAAACTTGAATTGAGTGAGTGTATGTGATAAATGAACTCAAGAACCCTCTATTTATAGTTCTCTTTGTCAACTGTCTAGGCCAACTTGTCCTTCTATACGCTAATACTTTAATATTAATTATTTTACCAAGCCAACTTGTCTTCTAGGGGTTTCGCACATCATTTTAGGGTTTATATAGCTTCCAGAGTATTCTATTATAGTCATAGGTTACACATGGAGGTTGATACCTCTTACAACTACCATAATATCAACACTCCATCCTAGCTAGGGAGTTATTAACAGGTAGCATCATCATAGCCACACAAGCTATCTCATGATCACACAGATCAAGTCACGAGCATCATGATCACTATCAGTATCATCTAATAGCATCCTGGCATCAAAATATATCATTGTATGCATCATCTCTCAAGGTTATACTCCATTTGAGTAATCGAGAATGATGTTGAATAAGTCATGTGTTTAACTCAACACACTCAACAAAGTGTCTCTCATAAGTCACCCACTCAATAGAGTGATACAAGGACCATTCTTCTAATCCAGACATATGTCCTAGAAGAATAATTGTCCCAACAGATGTTGAAAGCCCCACAATTGGCTACAATGACCATTCCTCCAATCTAGACATACGTCCTAGAAGAATAGATTTCCTCCAAGATGCTAAAAGACACACAATGGGCTACAAGGACCATTCTTCTAATTCAGACATACTTCCTAGAATAATAATTGTCCTCCCAGATGTTGAAAGCCATGCCATGGGATATAGGGACCATTCTTCTAATCGAGACATACTTCCTAGAATAATAGTTGTCCCAGACCATTCTCTAATCTAGTCACCATATGTGTCCTATAGAAAATGTCATGTATCAACCACCCTAATCAGGATGCCATGGTATAGGGGGCATACCATTCGTCTAATCTTGAAATTCTTCCTAGAAGAATAGTTGTCCTAGACCATACTTATAATTCAAACATGGGTCCTAGATGAATACTTGTCCATGATACATCAACAATATGTCAACTTGGATCATTCTCCATAGGGAGAATGTCTATCCACCAACAATCTGTCAACTTGGACCATCCTCCACTGGGAGGATGTCTGTACACCAACACTCTATTCTTCCTGGACCATTCTCCACCTAGATAATGTCTATCCACCAACACACTGACTATCCATGATGCCATATATCAACACTCCCTCCCAACCAAGGAATTCATCTCCTCCCTTTCAACCAAGGGAGCAATCTCCACGAGTCCCAACCTTTCCCTTAAGTATGAAAAATTGATCTTGGACAGAGGCTTCATCAAAATATTAGTTGTCTTCTCATCTATGGAGATGTACCAGAGAATCACTTATCCCTTCTAGACTTTATCATGGAGAAAATAGTACTTGATATCAATGTGCTTCGACCTGTCATGGAACATGGGGTTCTCTAAAATCTTCACACATCTCTGATTATCACAATATATCACAGTCGAATCCAACACCTGATCAAATAGTCCAGAAACCATCTTAAGGAACCATACTACTTCCATACAAGCATCACAAGATGCAATATATTTTTCTTATGCAGTATTGAGTGAAACAAAATTATGTTTCCTACTATCCCATGATATCATAGCAAATCCAAAACTGAAACATATACCAAAATTACTCTTTTTGTTATCTGCACTCCATACAAAATCTCAATCGGTAAATCCATGCAGTTGTACGTCACTGTTTGAGGCATATCTTAAACCATAATTTAGCATCCCACGAACATATCTCAAAATATCCTTTGCAACCATCCAATGCTCATGTCTAGGTTCCACCTGGGATTGGATCAACATGTTCACAACAAAGAAAATATTTGTCGATGTATTAACCAAATACATCAGTGAGCTAATCAATTGTCAGTACGGGGATGAGTCTACTGGATCAGAATCAGAGTCTCTCAACTTCCTCAAATCTGTCATCATTGGAGTTTCCATGGATTTGCAATCCATCATCCCAAACTTCTGAAGGATCTTTAAAACAAACTTTCCTTTCATTAGGAATATTTCACCATGCTTCTGCCATACTTCTAGTCCCAATTACTAATGCATGAAACCAAGATCCTTCATATCAAATTCATAGGCTAGCCCCTTCTTACACTGAATAATGAGAGGCTCTGCACCTGTCAGGAACAAATCATCAACGTATAATAACAGGATCATAGGTGCATCATTCACAACCTTGTAATAAAGGTTTGGATCAACATATCTCTTGGAAAATACAAGTCTCATCAAGTAATTGTCAATTCGTACATACCAAGCTCTTAGAGCTTGTTTGAGTTCATACAAGGCCTTGTTTAATCTGCATACATGGGTTTCTCTCAGATGAACCTCAAAACCTTTAGGTTTATGTATGTATACTTCTTCCTAAATTCATCCATTGAGAAAGGCGTTCTTTACATCCATCTAATGTAAACTCCAACCCATGGATTCTGCAAGAGATATGATGGCTCTAATAGAGGTATATCTGGAAACTGGAGAAAACGTTTCATGATAGTCTTCTCCCTCCCACTCAAAGAACCCTCTTGCTACAAATATCTCCTTGTATTTATCGATACTCCCATCTTCTGCATGCTTTATCTTGTAAACCCACTTTGAAGTGACTACATATTTTCCTTCAGGTCTAGGCATAATTTCCCATACATCATTTTTCATGAGGGATTGATATTCTTCCATCATAGCTTCCTTCCATTATTTCTTCTTGACTACTTCTTCAAGGGTGGAAGGTTCTGCATTGACAATATTTGTCATGAGTGTTGCATAACTAGAGAATATTTTGGGCCTCTTTCTCTCCTTGAAGGTGCCACTGGGAGCTTTATGTATTTTTGCTTCTTATAAGGTGGACTCTAGCCATGTTGGTTATTTTATGTTCTTGGGTACAACAATTGGTTCTACAGGTTCAAGTGGTTGTTCTGGTTCTTCACTGGGATTTTTTGGAGAACATGTACTTTATTCATTGGGATCTTCATGTTCTTCTTCATCATTGGATACCATAGCATCTTCTATAGATTTCTTGAAGGAAATATTCTCATCAAAAGTTATGTCCCTGCTGATTTCAATCTTCTATTGAACTGGGACATAGATTCTGTAAGCTTTTGATGTATCACTATATCCAACGAATATGCACTTCTTTCCTGAAGGTTCCAACTTATTTCTTTTTTCCTTGGGAACATGGATGTAGACATGAAAACCAAATATCCTTAAGTGTTCCATACTTGGCTTATTTCGGGAGAAGGATTCTTCTAGAGTCATGTTCTTCAATATACAATGAAGACTTCTATTTTGAATATATACAGTTGTCACAACTCCTTCTCCCCATAGAAACATGGATAGCTTATGATCATTCATCATTTCCTTAACATATTCTTCAATGGATTGGTTCTTTCATTCTTCCACACCATTCTGTTGAGGATTATGTGGGACAATTACCTCCCTCCCAATCTTGGCTATTTTAAAAAAAGACAACAAGCTCAATGGAGGTATATTCTCCTCCATTATTAGATATTAGCATATTGATCTTCTTATTTGTCAAGTTTTCCACTTCATCTTTGAATTATTGGAGCTTTCCAAATACTTCATCTTTCATCTTTATCAGATACATCCAAATCTTTCTTGAGAAGTGATCTATGAATGTCACATAGTAAAGAGAGTCTCCTAGAGACTTCATTGGCATAGGACCACATACATATGAGTGTATCAGATCCAAGATCTCCTTGGATCTATTCTCACTGCTTGGGAATGGCTTCTTAATATTCTTCCCAAGTGCACATCCTCTACAAACACCTTCGTGTACTGATTGCAGCTATGGTAGTCCTACAACCATCTTCTTTAGAGATGGGAATTATTGATAATGAAGGTGATCATACCTTCTATGCCATAACTCACTAGGATTGAGTTGATCATGTACAAGAGCTTGAGTATTCTGACCTAGGAGTTTATACAATCTTCCTTCACGCATCCTAATGACTCTATCATATTCTATTTTTGAATCTTTAGACCATACAAGAAATTTTCCATGGACAAAGGCTATTCCATCTCCTTTGTATTCCAAGCAAGAAATAGATAATAAATTATTTTTCAAACCAGGAACATATAAAACATTGCTAAGATGAACATTGTTACCTGATTCCATCTTGATAGAAGATTTTCCAATTCCCTTGACTGCATAAGAGTTGTTGTCTCCAAGTTCCAATTTAAGTGATGTTTCATTTTCCTTCATGCTTGAGATATTTTCATGATCACCTTTCATATTTATTGAAGCTCCACTATCGATCAACCACATGACATATTCAAGAGATCCTGTAACTAGAGATGAGTAGTAGAAGAAATATGTTTCTTCATGCTTGGATTTATTTGAAAGTTCATCATCATTGGCAGCTGATGCATGGTGTATTTCCTTTTTCTTCTTTTCTAGTTTTGGACAATCCTTTTTGTAGTGGTCATATTCATGGCATCCAAAACATTGTACCTTTGACATATCTCTCTTGTGATTGAATTTATTTCTTGAACCAAATATTTTATTGCCTTCATGTCTCTTGAACTTTGTTGCATAGGCTTGGGCATCCTCTTCCTTTTGAGATCTTCCTTTTGATTTTATCCTTGTCTCTTCTTGTACGCAACAGGTCCAAAGTTCTTCCAGTGTTGGAAACTCATTTCTTGTGTTCATGCCTACAACAAATGCATCCCATGATATAGAAATACCATTAATTGTTATGTTCACAATTTCCTTTTTTGGAATGACTTCTTCAATGGCTTGAATTTGATCTCTCAACTAAGAAATACTTACAAAGTATGAGGCTACAATGTCATCCTTAGTCATCATTGTGTCACGAAGCTCATTCTTCAAAATCATCACTTGTCCAATATTTTTTACTACAAAAGGTTGGTTAGGGCATCATACATATTCTTCGATGAGTCAATATTAGATATGTAGGGTATCAAGTGATCTTTGACAGTGTCCATAATGATACTCATAGAGTTGATTTCATTGTCCTTGAACTTCTCCATTGTTGCAACATTTTGAGGTTCATTTTATTTTCCTGCTTCAAACTGTGGTTCCATGATCTTACCCTTCACGATATCTACAAAAAATTTCTTGGAAAGGATGAGGTCAATCCTTGTATTCCATGCTCTGAATTTTGAAGCTCCTTATAACTTTTTTTCAGACTTCATAGAGTAATTAATGACTTCCTTTGAATTTTACTTTGACTAGTCAAACTTTGAATTTGACCCAAAATTTCAACCTTGACGTTTTTGCTAGTTTAAGATACCAAGAGGTGTGCTAGGCTAAGGTGCGCAATAATGTCAAATAATTATTCCAAAGTTATCACTTTAAGTGCCAAAAGGGTTAGGTTATGGTATGTTGCAACTACAAATTCAGAAACCCTAGTTGCAGTTATCACTGGTGCCACAATGAACTTAACAAGGAACTGCCACTCAACCTTCCAGTAGTTATACTATCCCGAAGGTGTTATGGGCCCATAACCTTTTAAAATATTTGATGTGCTCATTTAACCATAGACAATATCACTATATTATCACCCAATCATAGGCACACAACCATCACTAAGCACTGTAACCTTTGAAAGATAGAATGATTCTGGAAGAAGCAGTTGACCCAATAGATAACCAAGAGATAGCACACCTCTCTCCAAATATAACGCACCAAGCATAATGTCCCAAACCAAATACCAAGACCAATACCTAGTTGCAATCGTTGCAACTGTACTCCTCCTCTAGACTTGTGCACCACTTGACTTGAGTGAGTGTATGTGTTAGCGATAATTCTTGTCTTGGGCTCGAGAGCATCCAGGTCTGCAGGTTGCATGAAGAACGCCCAAGCGTAGCACATAAAGCCCCATTTCAGGCTAAAAATCAAGTGAGAGGGCGGAATTGTGTCATCAATAGCCCAGATTCATCCATAGGAGCAGATCAACGGTCATCAGGATATCGGCGCTACCAAGTTAACCGATATATAGCATCAAAGAAAGTGCCTATATTTCAAGACTAAATCTGGGTTGTCCGATCCAGCGACACATAGTGCAAGATCTAATCGGCATATCGACATTCGGAAGTTTGAAGGGCGAAAGTCCCTCATCTTCTCACATCTCGAAACCCCGAACCCCGGAGTGTCAAAAGTGCCCAGAGTCGGGCCCGCAATATCACAAAGCAATCTCAGTCGTCCATCCAAAGGGGACACCTGGTGCACGATTAGGCTCCTCACCTTTTTGCCCATCACGATTTCAAGATGCAAGGAACAACTCCGTCATATCCCCGATGCGTGAGGTGCCGGGAGCGTCCAGGACCCGGGCCCACAACATCACCGAGTAAGTTCAGGACTGTCAGATTTGAGAGAGACGCGTGGCGCCCGATTAATCCATCTCGGCGTTTCGCTCATCGCAACTATTAATAAGCAAGGATTAACTCCTTCTATTCGTGAACACCGAAAGTGATTTGGGAATAGACTCAGGGTCACAGCCCGTGGTCACCTAAGAAAGAAAGGAGCTGTGTAAAAAGGGGGCCAAAGGCATTGAGTCTAGTCATCGAAAGGATCATCGTGATCTCCATACACCATCTGATTCAACCTTGATCCTAGTTTTTTTCCTGGAGTAAATGAAGATGAGAAGGGGTGGTTGAAACCTCTCCTCGAGCATTAAGTGTAAGGTATGGATACTCTGGCAAGCGGTCTGCTCAAGAGGGTCATGTGTACCCATTTTTATAAAGAAGCCATGCCGAGTCCTTGACCAATCAGAGGAGGTCTACACACGCTAGCTCAACACTTAATGGCTCAGCTACTCCCCTTGTAGGAGCCATGCACAGTTAAGGTGGCGTCTAACAAAGAATACCTATCTGAATTTGGCTGAAGGGACACCAAGCCTTGGATGACTGAGCACGCCGACGTTAGGCGTTTTCCTCTGAGTATATAAACTCAGTCTTGGTATTTTGTAATCTATCGATGGTTGAGCAAGGCTCTCGGTTGTAAAACTTTAATGAAGCACTATTTTTCTGGTTATGCATGGACTCTTGAGACTTCTTGTCTTATGAATGTCAGTTTCTTTCACATCTTTGTTTACACTGTGTTAGAACGACTCAGAATTGGAGAATCCAATCGAGTTGTAACTGTTATAGGATGATGTAGATTGGATCACTGTAACAGTTGCATTGTTTCTAAGCAGTCTTTGTGATTTTCTTAAGCACTAAACGACTTGGAATTGGAGAATCTAGTCAAGTCCCCCTTTCAGTTTCTCGAAGCCCTGAACCAGAGGATCTCAAATTCAGAGTTTTTCTTCTACAAATTACTGAAATGCCTGTTGCCTAAGGTAGCTTGTCCACTCCTCTCACCAAGTCTTCAACCTGCTCATTTTCAAATCAACCCACTGACTAAAGTTAGATCAATACCTCCTTTGTTCCTTACATGACAGACCTAGTCCCTGAGTTAGAGTGATATCTTCCCGAGTCTCTACCCATTTGATCACCCATTAAAAAATACCATGACATAAAACTGATGGGCGTCGGGCTCTGCTCCTGCTGCAATCCAGGAGTGACTTCCGTCGCCAACATTTCTGGCGTCGTTGCCGAGGACGAAGTTGAAGATTTTCCCTAGGCAGAACGACATTGAGCCTCTGATTCTGAAGGTGCATCAAACATCGGAGCCCTTCAAGATTGCTACTGTGCACCTAGTGACTCCACTGTGGCAACTCCATTGTTTCCACATCACTGTTTCAGTTGTGGCTATTGTTAGCACACCTGAAAGCTGACCCTAAGGAGCTTTCTTGAGAAGGTTTCAGTAGTTGCTTTCTCAGTCTGAGAAGCTTCCTGGGGTAACGACAACGTTAATATCTGGCCTTTGATGGTGAACAAGGACCAGGCATATTTGAAGCTGTGCATCTTTC
>SNQJ01S0003643.1:38453-51036 GCA_010110895.2 Picea sitchensis
TTGTCATCTTCAAAAATTCATTTTTCCTCAACCATGAGGATCCATGTGACGTGCCACCGAAAAAAACATGATGTATACTATACATTCATGGGTGTTGTATATGAATGTGCATTGTCCTTCATTGATGCAAATCCCCTACCTCAGCAGGGTTCTGTGACCTCCCGGTCTCTGGATCGATCTTCTTCTGAGCCGAAATGGCTCTTCGGGATCCTGCTAGAACCCCTTGAATGAATCCACATGTCTTCATGAAAATGCGTGCTGTGCAACTTAACACCAGGCGTGAGCCTTACATTCCCATGCGACCACAACCTTGCCTTAGTGAAAGCGCCCTTCGTGACTTGCGACCTCGCGAGTTCGTGAGTCGAAGACCCTCGACTCCTCTTTCACCAAACACCGATACCCAAGATACGATATGGTTATGGATCCCCCTTGTTATCACCTTCTGCACATAACCACCGGCTAGGGATAAGTGCTAGCACTACTCACAACTCGCGACTTCACGAGTTGGAGAGTTGAGCCCTCGTGCTCCTCCTTTGCAAAATCTTGAAGCACAATAAGTCAACGATGGGTTGACTCCTTTAGCACTACTCGCAACTCGCGACTTCACGATTTGGTGTGTTGAACCCTCGTACTCCTCCTTTGCGATACCCTGAAACGTGAAAGGTCAGTGATGGGTTGGCTCCTTCCAAGGTGACGTGTGTCCACCACCTGTCACCCGCTTCCACCTTTCTCTAGGCATTTTTTGTTACGCCACCTGTCAACCATGTGGTCCCCACCTAACGAATGTGCCACATGTTTGCACGAGCCCTCGAAACTCAGCACTTCGCTACTTTTGCATTCGAAAAGAAACTCTTTTAACCCCTGAACCCCCGATACACGATGCCACGTAGAGGTTCTGATCCAACGGTTCTCTCGTGGCTTGGATCCAACGGTCTGGATCTCCTTCCTTGCTCCTCACAACTCGGGACTTTACGAAACCAAGAATTTGGTCTGCCCTCCAAACTCACGAACCCTGAATTCGTGAAATGATACAGATCTCTGCTCCCTGTCCTCCAAAATGGACGGTCCTGATGCTTTCGGGACTTGACGAGTCCTCTTCCTTCTACTGTTATGAGGTTTAAACCTCGCACACCTTTTCTGGATCCAATGGCTCATGACAACTTGACACTTCTCCCTCAAAGTTTCTGCTGTCTATTCTACCCTTATGTGCGACTTCCCAGGGATTAAACCCCTCGCACCTTCTCCCAGATCCGATGGCTATCGGTCCTTGGTGCTAGATTTGATGGCCCAGATATAATCTTCTTACGCGCTCTCCTCCTGCTGCCTGGATGTAGATTCAACGGTCCGGATCTTTCTTCCCAGTGTTGATCCAACGACAGTTGTTCTCTTCCTCCTGAGATTTCTTGGCTTTTTGACTTAGAAGATTTTCTAAGTCTCGAATGTCTCGACCTTCGAATCTTCATCTTGTGAGCCCGGTTCCTTTGGGTCTTGTCTGCATTATAGGAACGTTGTTCCTCCTGAGCTTCTCAAACTTGCTCAATCTCTAAGGGTCTCGGCCCTTGTCTTTTCCTTCAAAGGGAAACTTGGTGCACTCTTGGAAGCCTCCTGCTCAAGCACTCCTTACTGAGTCAACAGAGTATTCTGCAACTCTATGAGCCTCTTTCTTGTGACACTTCTCCTTCTTCTCAGAACCCGAAAGAGTTCTTTGGTGCACTCTATGCACTCGCTCAATGCCCTCTTGGCAGAGCTCTATAGAACCTTCTGTAGTTATGTCTCTTCTCTTTGTTCCCTCCCCTACACATCTCGCCCTTTAAAGCATTCAATAGCCTTGAGGCTCCTCCTTGAGTCTGTGAATTTTTCTGGTGTGCACTCCTTGCATGTTCTTTCTAACTCTGTAGAGCTCAGATTCACACTCCTTGTGTTGGCTACAGAACTTGCAATGTTCTATTGTGCACTCCTTGCACGGCTTAAAGAACCCAGATAGAAACTGAAAAACTCACAGACAGATAGTAAAATCTATCTATAACCTGTATCTGCAGTCTACAGGTGACATTCAAATGCATAAAGATACACAAACAATTCATGTGTAGGAAAAACTACTCTTTGTATTAATTTCTAAATGTCTATACAAAATGTGTTTTTACAAAAATTAGACTACTACAGAGTCTCAGTTCTCTCCCTCGAGATCTCTTTGCCTAAGAATACTCCTATTCTCCCTCTCCACTCTACTCCTCGAGAGAATCATTACAAAAGAGGGCTCTCTTGAGCTTATCCTCCTCCACCGCCTCTATGCTATCGCTATCTCAGAGCGGCTCCTACTCCTACGACTACATTACACAAAAGGAAGTCGCAGACCTGACTGATCTGGACTTAGCTGCAGGTAACCATTAAAGGAAACCTCAACCACTACCTGTACAAAGGCATGATCTGGTCTCTATCAGCCTTACAACATTGAATTCAAATTCAAATTTTGAAAAATGAGAGGGTTGCGCCTCTCCCTTTCATGAATGTGTGTTGGATGTGCTGGCTGGCTGACGCTTATGCTGAGTTGGATCGATGCTCTTGCATCATACTACTCAATTGGAAAAATCATGAGCTCCTCTTTTGCAGTGTTGAAATCCACCTGGATCCCAAACTTTCCCTTGGAGCTGTCCTTCGGCTCCTCTCCAACTATGTTGTTGTTGTTGCTGCTGCTTCTTCTTCCCTGCTGCTCTTGTAGGCTCCTTGTTGTTCAACTTCCTCCTGGTGATTGCTTCTTGTTCTTACCTCAACATCAACCTCTTGATCTTCTCAATCACCCTGTCCAGCTGCTCCACTGGCTGGCTCTCCTTATGCAATCTTCTCTGCTGCACTTCTGTCTCCTCAATGGGCAGATCTGCTTGATCTCCCTTGCCATATTTATCTCTCTTTGTGGCACTAAGTGGCCACTCTGCTGCAGACTCCATCTCTACAATCTCATTACTAAGATGTTGCTCAACTTCTTCCTGTGACATATTGACTGTCACCTCTCCTTGTGTTGGCTCAAGTCCAACTTTTTCCAGCTTCTCCCTAGGCTGGTATGCTCCACTACCTGCTTCCAACTTAGCCTGTTGGATGTGCAATCTTTGCACCATCACCCTTCTCTCTAGGGCTTCCAATTCTTCACACAAATCAACAAAATCTGTTCTATCTACTTCCTCTTCTGCTGCAGGATTCAGTGCTACAGTCATTTCCTGTTTAGCTTCCCGGCTGAAAATTTTGAGCATTTCGGTCGAATGCTATTCTTCTCCTGCAGGGGAAAAGATCTGTGTCTGCTTCATTTATTCCTCTTCTTTGACAGTCTCTGCTAGATTTCCTCCTACTATTGTTGCATCTGCAACACCTTCATTGGCCTCAACTGGGCAATGTGGTAGGAATACCCGAATTTCGCCAATCATCAGAATTCTCTTCTGATCCTCCTCCTGGATGGTGCAAGTTTTTAACTTGTCATCATCTTCATTCACATGGTATATAAAACCACACGACTCTTCATGTATCAACACTCCTTGTTGACATGAACTCTCAAGAGAGTCTGTGAGACTCTCAGACAGTCTCATCTCCTTTCCCCTGTCCACCTGGCAATTTGGGAATTTTCTGCTACCCACTTGGCAGTCTATGAGATCCAGTGGTCCCATCTCATTGCCTACTTGGCAATCTAAACTTTCATCACTGCCGCCTTGGTATTATGCGAGACCTTCTGCTGGTCTCTTCCCATTGCCCACCTGGAAACTCGAAAGTTCACTTCTGCTCACCTGGAAGTTTACAAGATCTTCATCTAATCTCATACCATTGCCCACCTGGAAATATGAATTTTCATTATTGTCCTCTTGACAGTCTATAAGATCCTCCAGTGATCTCATTCCATTTCCCACCTGGCAATTCAAAAATTCATCTCTGCCCTCCTAGCAGTTTATGAGACCTAAAACTGATCTCTCTTCCTCATCACTGAGGGTTTCTCCAACTTCTGGATCACAAATGAAAACCAGCTCTGTGTCACTGAGGTTTTCAACATACCTCAGTCACTTCCTCAACTCTTTTTGTTGTTTCCTGGCCAACAAATTTTGAACAGGTCATTTGGCTTTCCTGTTCATAGGCCATTCATACCTCCAGTGTACCTTTTCCTCCTGCTGCATCTTTAATGTCAGATGTTCCATTCTTGCCCTTATCTCAACGAGTTCTTTGTCAATATTTTCTTTACTCATCTGTTGGCGGTATCCTCTTCCACCACGCTCACGGTCTTCAATAGCCATTTCCATCTTTCACCTTCCCTCCTGGCAAGCATGTGGATCATTTTATGTCTGAGAGCATCTCCATGTCCTCCTACAGCTCGCCTGATTGTCTACCATTTGCTGCACACCTTGCAACAATCACCACAGATATTTAACACTCTGCTTCTTCCACCTGCTGTATACAGATGAATCTCTGCTTTTGATTCCACTTGATGTTACCAGAATTTCTCCCATCGTCTCTCCTTTGTCTGTGAACAAAGTAATGGTCTCCTCTTTCTATTTTGTTTGAAATCTATAGACAAAAATCGACTCTAATACCACTTGATGGTGTGTATCAGAGTTTTTTCTTTATCTACTCTGCCTCCCTCTGCCTACAGTCTACAGACAGAAAGTGGCTCTGATACCACTTGATGCAGACCCCCTACCTCAGTAGGGTTCTGCGACCTCCCGATCTCTGGATTGATTTTCTTCTAAGCCAAAATGGCTCTTTGAGCTCCTACTGGAACCCCTTGAACAAATCCACAGGTCCTTCATGAAAACCTGCCCTGCGTAACTTAACACTAGGCATGAGCCTTACATCCCCATGTGATCACAACCTAGCCTTAGTGCAAGCACCCTTTGTGACTCGCGATCTCATGAGTTCATGAGTCGAAGACCCTCGACTCCTCTTTCTCCAAACACTGATAATCGAGATACAATATGGTTATGGCTCCTCCTTGTTAGCGCCTTCTGCACAAAACCACTGGCTAGGGCTAAGTGCTAGCACTACTCGCAACTCACGACTTCGTGAGTTGGAGTGTTGAGCCCTCATGCTCCTCCTTTGTGAAATCCTGAAGCACAATAATTCAGCGATGGGTTGACTCCTTTAGCACTACTTGCAACTCACGACTTCATGAGTTGGAGTGTTGAACCCTCGTTCTCCTCCTTTGTGATACCCCAAAACACGAAAGGTCAGCGATGGGTTGGCTCCTTCCAAGGTGACGTGTGTCCACCACCTTTCACCTGCTTCCACCTTTCTCTGGGTGTTTGTTGTTACGCCACCTGTCAACCATGCGGTCCCCACCTAAAGGATGTACCACGTGTTCACATGAGTCCTCGACGCTCGACACTTCGCTACTTCTGCAGTAAAAAAGAAACTCTTTCAACCCCTGAACCCCCAATATGCGATACCACGCAGAGGGTATGATCCAACGGTTCTCCCGTGGCTTGGATCCAATGGTCTGGATCTCCATCCCTACTCCTCGCAACTCGAGACTTCACAAAACCAAGAATTTGGTCTACCCTCCAAACTCACAAACCCCGAATTCGCGAAATGATCCAGATCTCTACCACCTATCCTCCAAAATGGACGGTCCTGATGCTTTCAAGACTTGACGAGTTCTCTTCCTTCTACTTTTATGAGGTTTAAACCTCACGCACTTTTTCTGGATCCGACGGCTCACGACAACTTGACACTTCTCCCTCGAAGTTTCTGTCATCCATTCTACCCTTCTGTGCGGCTTCCCAGGGATTAAACCCCTCGCACCTTCTCCTGGATCCGACGACTATCGGTACTTGGTGCTAGATATGACGACCCAAATCTAGTCTTCTTACGCCCTCTCCTCCTGTTGCCTGGACGTATATTCAACAGTCCAGATCTTTCTTCCCAGTGCTGATCCAACGACAGTTGTGCTCTTCCTCCTAAGCTTTCTTGGATTTTTTACTTATAAGATTTTCTAAGTCTCGAAGGTCTCGACCTTCGACTCTTCCTCTTGTGATCCTGGTTCCTTTGGGTCTCATCTGCATTATAGGAACGTTGTTCCTCCTGAGCTTCTCAAACTTGCTCAATCTCTAAGGGTCTCATCCCTCATCTTTTCCTTCAAAGGGAAACTTGGTGCCCTCTTGGCAGCCTCCTGCTCAATCACTCCTTGTTGAGCCAATAGAGTATTCTGCAACTCTGTGAACGTCTTTCCTGTGACACTTCTCCTTCTTCTCAGAACCCGAAAGAGTTCTCTGGTGCACTCTATGCACTCGATCAATGCCCTCTTGGCAGAGCTCTACAGAACCTTTAATAGTTCTGTCTCTTCTCTCTATGCCCTCCCCAGCACAACTCACTCTCCAAAGTGTTCAACAATCTTGAGGCTCTTCCTTGAGTCTGTGAATTTTTCTGGTGTGCACTCCTTGCACGTTCTTTCTGACTCTGCAGAGCTTAGATGCACACTCATTGCGCTGGCTACAAAACTTCCAATGTTCTGTTGTGCACTCCTTGCACAACCTAAAGAACCCAGACAAAAACTGACAAACTCACAAACATATAGTAAAATATATCTATAACCTGTATCTATAGTCTACAGGTGATATTCAAATGCATAAACATACATAGACAATTCATGGGCAAGAAAAACTGCTCTTTGTATTAATTTCTAAATGTCTATACAAAATGTGTTTCTACAAAAACTGGACTGCTATAGAGTCTCAGTTCTCTTCCTCGAGATCTCTTTGCCTGAGAATTCTCCTATTCTCCCTCCCCACTCTGTTAGCGATAAAAAATGCACTAGCATTTTTTTTAAAGAATGATGCCTAATCTTGCAGGGAACTTTTGAAAGCACCATTGGAAAGCTTAGGATTTCTAGATGTCAATTGACTATTCAAGCATGTAAAATGGACTCTCCATGAATGAGAAATTTGATTTTAAAAAAATCTGCGCTTTCACCAGCTAACTCGTCTTGAACTTTGCTAGTTAGCTGGTGAAAGATCTGCTTTTCACCACCTAAGGAGCAGATTTTTAGGTAAATAAGCTGGTGAAAGCCTGTCACGGCCAGAATGACCGAATTTTTGCCCAGATCGGGATTTTTTGAGTTTGAATGGTTTGAAACCACTTCAACTGGACAGTTGTTGAATTATCAAGTCTGATTCAATGGTTATTTTTTATGGATAAGGGAAAGAAGAGGTGTTTCAATCGATTTTGGTATCTTTTTCAAAGGCAGAAAATCATGGTTTTTGCACACTTCACCAAATTTGAATTTTATCTTTGGAGGACCAAATCAAACAACCTTGGGAGGTTAAAACTACACTTCATCAACAATCTACTACTCTTAGAGATCATTAGATAGGATATTTTCCTATTTTGTTTTGATTTTCCATTTTTAGTATTCTAGATCCATTTTTATAGGATCTCATCCTACACTTGTTGTATCTATTTTGATTTAACTATTTTTAGCAAATCTGATCCATCTTTCAAGGATCTAGATTTCATCTTGTAAGGCTATAAAGCCAAAGACATTTGGAGAACCAAGGGGTTCAATCTAAGAGACATTTTCTAGCCATTGAATTTGATTTCTTATTCTGATAATAGAATCACAGTCCTCTTTTGTTTTCAATATCAGATTCTTTCATATATTTCATGATTCTACACTTTATTCCAGTTTAGTTTAGCGTTTAAGAACTGTCATCTTCTTATTAAGCTCATACACTTTATTCCCTTTTTTCAACTCTGTTGTCTGATTATTGTTCTCTAAAAGCACTTTTTTATTCAGAGACATGATGAGTGGTTACTTTCATTAGCTATTGAATTATCTTATTGTTCCAAGCATACAAATCTACCATATTCTTAAGTTACCAAGCACCTTTGGTCTACAACCGCAAAGGGTTTCTTGGAGTGATAACAAATTGGCGCCATTGCCGGGGAGAGAAGATTGAAGTTAAGCTTCCCTGGGAGACGACATTAGATCTACTCCTTGATGATAGACAAGGATTAGACGTTACATTGGTTGTAATCATCTATCTGGCGAATCCATGAAGGACGAATTCAGTGGCGATTCCATTGTTCGGAAATGTGTTGGTGACTCCACTGGTATGACATGAACCAGATCTTTGCTAAGAGGTATGCGTTCTGTGATTTTTCAAAAATTGTTGGTTTCCCTAATCCAGTGCCTAGCAGAGATGAATGGGAATGCAGCCTTCCCAGATTTCGAGGAGAAGAATGGGAAGTTCCAACTAAACACTTGTTGGATTTTCATGATTTTATTCATCGACTTGAAATTGTACATGAGGATGTTCAAATCTGGCTCTTCTTTTTCTCATTAGAGGGAATTGCTCGTGAATGGTGCCGGTCTCTTCCTAATGCAAGTGTTAGTTCTTTGATAGATTTCCATTCAGCCTTCAATTCCTTTTGTAAATATTATTTTCTAGTTGAATATCTTTTTGAAGGATGTTGTGAAGAGTTTTCTTCATTTCATAAAGCTTTATTGGTTGAAGAAGACATTTACCATGTAGGACAAGAGGTGTTGAAGGATAATAGTGACATATCTGACATCATATCAAATAAGTAATGTTGTTTTGAATATTGATCAAAATCAACATGTCTCTTTTGGATGTATTGATGTCAAAGAACCAATGCATATATCAGCAGGAGAAGGTAATAGATCAACATATTTCATATCTGTGGCAAATACTATGAGCAACCCTCAGCTTTCATATTTGCAGACACAAGAAAATTATAGCAGACATGAAGACTTGAAAGGTGATGAGCAGATTGACCAATCAGTAAGTGAAAGTATTGCATCTGCAGTATATGTTGAAGACAACCCACATTTTCCAGATTTGCGGACAAAGGTGGTTTGCAGCAGAAATGAAGAGGAAGATGATAAGCAGAAGGGTCCATATCTCAAGCAGTCTGCATTCAACAGTGAGATTAGTAAAAGCAACCTTCAACATCTTTTCAATTTACAATAGGATCAACAGTCCAAAGAGGTATTTCTTTGTGAATTTGATGACCCTTTTGCTGACTATTTGGAGTCTATGAGCAACATAAATCCAAAAATATTTCTTTCAGATGAAGGTTGGTCTTGTCATCTTTTCAAATTGCATTACCACAATCTATGGTTTCTTTTATCTTTTGGGAAAAGATCAAACATGATATTAGCAAGTCAATTACTTTCTTGGCTGCTTTGGAAATTTAGTTTTACTTGATCAATCTGCCTCTACTGGTTAGTGTAGGGATTGATAGAAGAATAAACTCTTTCTTTGAGCAGGTAGATTACTTTCAATTTTCTTATTTAGGCAAAGAGAATCCCTTTTCACGCTTAATGGCTCGATATGGATCATCCCTCCATGCTGCAGCTACTTAGTCATCCTTGAGTCATCCATCAATCTCTCAGGTGTTTATTGCAGATTAAGAGAGATTTGATTTTTTCCCAAGGTAGTTTTTCTGGGTTTTCACTAGCTTATTGGTTTTGAAATCCGCTAGTTAGCTGTTGAAAGCTTTCCTTTTCACCAGCTAAAGGGGTGGCTTCAGGGAAAATTAGCTGGTGAAACCTGTTACATGGCAGCAAGGTTGTATTTTTGCCCAAATTTGACTTTTTCTCAACCAAATCTTGAGGGCTCTCTTGAGCTTATCCTCCTCCACCGCCTCTGTGCTATCACTATCTCAGAGCGGCTCCTACTCCTCCGGCTACATTACACAAAAGGAAGTCGCAGACCTGACTAATCTGGACTTAGCTGCAGGTAACCATTAAAGGAAACCTCAACCACTACATGTACAAAGGCATGATCTGGTCTCTATCAGGCTTACAACATTGAATTCAAATTCAAATTTTGAAAAACGAGAGGGTTGCACCTCTCCCTTTCATAAATGCGTGTTGGATGTGCTAGTTGGCTGGCACTTATGCTGAGTTGGAGAGATGCTCTTGCATCATACTCCTCAGCTAGAAAAATCATGAGATCCTACTCATGAGCTCCTCTTCTCTAGTGTTGAAATCCACCTGGATCCCAAACTTTCCCTTGAAGTTGTCCTCTGGCTCCTCTCCAGCTATGTTGTTGTTGATGTTGTTGCTTCTTCTTCCCTGCTGCTCTTGCAGGCTCCTTGTTGTTCATCTTCCTCCTGCTGACTGCTTCTTGTGCTGACCTCAACATCAACCTCCTGATCTTCTCAATCACCCTATCCAACTGCTCCAATGGCTGGCTCTCCTTATGCAGTCTTTTGTGCTGCACTTCTATCTCCTCAATCGACAGATCTGCTCGATTTCTCCTACCATATTTATCTCTATTTGTGACACTAAGTGGCCACTTTGTTGCAGACTCTAGCTCTGTAGTCTCATTACTGAGCTGCTTCTTAGCTTCTTCCTATGACAGCTTGTATGTCACCTCTCCTTGTGTTGGCTCAAGTCCAACTTTTTCCATCTTCTCCCTAGGCTGGTATGCTCCACTACCTGCTTCCAACTTAGCCCGTTGGATGTGCAATCTTTGAACCATCACCCTTCTCTCCAGGGATTCCAATTCTTCACACAGATCAACAAAATCTGTGTTGTCTGCTTCCTCTTCTGTTGCAGGCTTCAGTGCTACAATCATTTTCTGTTTAGCTTCCTGGCTGAAAATTTTGAGCATTTCGGTTGAATGCTCTTCTTCTCCTGCAGAGGAAAACATCAGTGTCTGCTCCATTTATTCCTCTTCTTTGAAAGTCTCTACTGGCTTTCCTCTTGCTATTGTTGCATCTGCAACACCTTCCTTGGCCTCAACTAGGCTATGTGACAGGAATACCCGAATTCCCCCAATCATCATAATGCTCTTCTGATCCTCCTCCTGGATGGTGCAAGTTTTTAACTCGTCATCATCTTCATTTACATGGTCTAAAAAACCACATGAATCTTCACCTATAAACACTCCTTGCTGACATGAACTCTCAATAGAGTCTGTGAGACTCTCAGATAGTCTCATCTCCTTTCCCCTGCCCACCTGGCAATTTGGGAATTTTCTGTTGCCCACTTGGCAGTCTACGAGATCCAGTGATCCCATCTCAATGCCCAATTGGAAATATGAACTTTCAACACTGCCCCCTTGGTAGTATGCAAGACATTCTACTAATCTCTTTCCATTGCCCACCTGACAACTCGAAAGTTCACTTATGGTCACCTGGTATTTTATGAGATCTTCATCTAATCTCATACCATTTCCCACCTGGAAATATGAATTTTTGTTGCTGTCCTCTTGACAGTCTATGATATCCTCCAGTGATCTCATTCCATTACCCACCTGGAAATTCAAAAATTCATCTCTGCCCTCCTGGCAATTTATGAGACCAAAAAATGATCTCTCTTCCTCATCACTGAGGGTTTCTCCAGCTTCTGGCTCACAAATGAAAACCAACTTTGTGTCACTAAGGTTTTCAGCATACCCCAGCCACTTCCTCAACTCTTGTTGTTGTTTCCTATCCAACAAATTTTGAACAGGCCATTTGGCTTTCCTATTCAAAGGCCATTCAAACCTCCAGTGTACCTTTGCTTCCTACTGCATCTTTAATGTCAGCTATTCCATTCTTGCCCTTATCTCAATGAGTTCTTTGTCAATAGATGCTTTACTCATCTGTTGTTTGTCTCCTCTTCCACCATGCTCATGGCCTTCAGTAGCCATTTCCATCTTTCAGCTGCCCTCCTGGCAAGCATATGGATCACTCTACGTCTGGGAGCATCTCCATGTCCTCCTACGGCTCGCCTGGCTGTCTATCATTTGTTGCGCACCTTGCAACAATCACCATAGAGCTTTAACACCCTGCGTCTTCCACTTGTTGTATATAGATGAATCTCTTCTTCTGATTCCACTTGATGTTACCAGAATTTCTCCCACCATCTCTCCTTTATCTTTGAACAAAGTAACGGTCTCCTCTTTCTATTTTGTCTAAAATCTACAGACAAAAATCGGCTCTGGTACCACTTGATGGTGTGTATCAGAGTATTTTATTTATCTACTCTGCCTTGCTCTTCATGTAGTCTATAGAAAGAAAGTGGCTCTGATACCACTTGATGTAGAACCCCTACCTCAGCAGGGTTCTGCGACCTCCCGGTCTCTGGATCGATCTTCTTCTAAGCCGAAATGGCTCTTCGAGCTCCTGCTAGAACCCCTTGAATGAATCCATGGGTCCTTCATGAAAACCCGCCTTGCACAAATTGACAGTAGGCGTGAGCCTTACATCCCCATGTGACCACAACCTTGCCTTAGTGCAAGCTCCCTTCGTGACTCGCGATCTCGCGAGTTCGTGAGTCGAAGACCCTCGACTCCTCTTTCTCCAAACACCGATACCTGAGATGCGATACGGTTATGGCTCCTCCTTGTTGGCGCCTTCCGCACATAACCACCAGCTAGGGCTAAGTGATAGCACTACTCGTAACTCACGACTTCGCGAGTTGGAGTGTTGAGCCCTCGTGCTCCTCCTTTGTGAAATCCCGAATGTAGTGTCCCCAAGGCCGAGCCCCGTTACAGATCATGATATATGCAATGAATTGTAAATGTGTTCTATAGGCTGGTGAGCTAAGTTTTGTATAAGCTGGAAGGCTTATGTGGTTGTTAGGCCAGGAAGCCTAAGT
>SNQJ01S0003643.1:57604-86691 GCA_010110895.2 Picea sitchensis
CTTATTTTGTAATTCTTTTCTTTAATTATCTTCAGGGCCTACATGTACTTCCTTCTTCAATTCACTTTGTCATCTTCAAAAATTCATTTCTCCTCAACCATGAGGATCCATGTGACATGCCACATACCACTGGAAACAACATGGTGTATACTATCCATTCATGGGTGTTTTATATGCATGTGCATTGTACTTCATGTCCAAATACCTTTATCAATCTTGCGGTCCAAAACCCATGACTAGGCTTGACATCAATGACAACAACCAATCTTCCAAAAAAAATGAGGCTCTGAAGGAATTTTTACAATAAATAGGAATGTCAAAAACCCTAGACATCCAAAAATCTAACCCTAGGAGATGAAGCGCCAAAAGTCATGTGGGCCCCATTTGGGTCAGTTAGTACATCAACTTCCCAGGGTCGTAACTTTTTCATACAATCTCCATTTGGGGCGCACGATAGCTCATTGGAAAGGTATCGTCGAGGAGATTGATTTTTGAGGCTCAATCAAATGTGACCCAGAAGACATAACAACCCATCCTGAAGATGGAAATTATCGACAACTATGTTTGCACCCAACATTTTGTAGGTGGTGGTGAAGTCCGGGTCTTTCTCATAGAGTTGGGGCCATCCAAAGGTCTCATGGTTGCAAGAGTCTAGAACCATGGTGAGTGCCAAAAATGGTGGTCTGCTGAGGGAATCAACGATGCGGTTGGTGCTTCTTGTTTTATACTTGATGTTGAGGTGGAATTGTTGCAAGTATTTGGACCACTTTTGATGGAGGTCATTTTGAAATTTTCCTTGTGTCTGGATGAACTACAATGGCTTATGATCAGTGTGGATGACTGTCTCATTCCCAAGAATGTAATGTCTCCACGGGCGGCAAGCTTGCAGAATGTAGTACATTTCTTTTTCGTAAGTAGGTTGCTTACAGAGAACATCTGATAGTGTCTCACTATGATAGGCCACGGGGTGGTCGTGCTGAGTGAGAAAAATGCCCACAGCATAGTCTGAAGCATCTGTCTCGATCTCAAAGAGATGTTGCAGGTCTGGTAGTTAAAGTACTGGGGCTGAGCACAAGCGCTTCTTCCAATCATCGAACTCTTTTTTTTGGGACTGGCACCACGTAAATTTCTCCTTACCACCACCACTGGTTATTTGGCTGAGGGCCCATGCAATATGGGAGAATCCCAACACGAACCTACGGTAGAAATTGGCAAGGCCCAAGAAGCTCCAAATCTTAGTGAGTGTGGTTAGGGATGGCCAATCATGGATAACTTGGATCTTGGTTGGATCCACATTTATGCCATGTTGATCAATGATGTAGCCCAGGTAATGGACCCTGTCCATGTCAAAGGAGCATTTTTCCAAGATGGCGTATAGCTTGTGCTACCGCAGGGTGTGCAAAACCTGTTGAATATGCTGCAAGTGTTCGGCCCAAGTCTAGTTGTAAATGAGAATGTCATCCAGATACACCACTACAAGGGTATTGGTGAATGGTCACAGGATATCATCCATCATCCTCATGAAAGTGGCTAGAGCATTTTTCAAACCAAAGGGCACGACCAACCACTCAAAAAGGCCTTCCTTTGACTTGAAGGTGGTCTTCCATACATCTGTCTATTCTATTGGGACCTGGTGGTAGCCAGACTTCAGATCAATCTTACTGAAGTATTTGGCCCCTATGAGTTGATCAAGGAGGTCGTTGATTTGGGGAATCAGGTACCGGTTTCTAACTGTGATTTTATTTAGAGCTCGGTAATCAATGAAGAGTCACTAGTTTCCATATTTCTTCTGTACCAGCATGATTGGGCTCCCACAAGGTGATGAGCTGGGACATATGTGCCCCTTGTGGAGAAGTTCTTAGATCTGTCACTTGATCTCCTCATTCTCTAATAGAGAGTGACGATAGACTGGCCCATTGGGCAGCGGTGCTTCGGGGGTCAGATCGATGGGGTGCTTGACCTGGCAGTGTAGAGGTACCCTAGTAGGTGAGGAGAAGATATCTGAGTATTCTTCCACAACCTTATCTACTTGCTTATGCTGTGTGGAGAGGTCAGCCGCAGAGACCCTGGATGTGGCTATGATATTTCACTCATTCTGAGACCGAATCATGAAGAAGACAAACTTCCCCATCTGAGAGATGACCTTCCTTCATTTCTTAGCAGAGATCAAGGAAATAGCACTAGGTGGGACTACCTCGGGTATCATGTACAATTTCCTATTCAAAGTAATAATAACACTACGAGGCCTAGACTCATATAAAACATGACGTTTCCATAAATAAAGTTGGCCCAAAAGAAAATAACAAACTTCGAGAGGAGCAACATCACAAACTTCGAGAGGATAAAAATCACACAATACTCCTCTTTGAAGGGCTTGATGTCGTACGATAGTCGACGTTGTTGGCTGACGCGGAGATTGCTTCCTTGGCAAAGCCATCCAATGGTGTAGGGTTGTGGGTTCGATGTTGTCGGCAGGGCTAGCCGCTTGTCGACCTCTGCTGAGATGAGGTTCTTCTAGCTACCACTATCAACGATGAAGTGCAGTGGGGTGCCTTTTACCCACATCTATGAATGGAAGAGGCACTTTCCTTCTTCTTACTCATCTGGTTCACCAGGATGGAGCTTGGTGGTAGCAACAGTGGCACTAGGTTCCGCATCAATGATCCATCTTCCCCTTTTTGGTTCTGAATTAGAGTCAGAACCCGCATCTGATTCAGAGGCTTTCACTTCGGTGACCAGTGACTGCTTTGAGCGACAATCAATAGTGTTATACCAAGGGATCTTATAGAAGTCGCACCACTTCTCGGTATCTTTCTTTGTCTTCCTGGTGTCCTTATTTTCTTGCGGCTTGGACTAGTTGTCCTGATGCTGTCCATATTTTCTCTTCCCTTTTTTCTGTGGGTTGGGGCCACCCTTTCCTAGCTTTTGCTGTGAGGGGTTCCCAGACCCAAATTGTCGCGTCTTTTGTTTGATCTTCTACTCGATTTTGATGGCATATCGGTAGGCCGTGCCCAAGTATGAGGTGTCCATAAATTCCATTTTGGCCTGGATGTATCTATGAAGGACACCGTGATACTTGAGCACTAGATGTCACTCCTAATATTTGATACCCATCTTGGTGCACAAGGTATGGAAGATATTTGTTAAATCTGGCACTGCTTGGTCTCTTTCTTGCCGCAGTGTGGTCCATTTGGTATACAAGTTGTCATAACTTCCAATAGGGTAGTATTGTTCCTCAATGGTATCCCTGAAGGATTCCTAGGTGGTCGTGACTGTAAATAATGAGGGTTCCTCTATTTCCTTTTTCTCACAGAAAGTTTCCCACCAATCTTTGACATGGGGAATGGCTTTGAGGAGTGCAAAAATAATCTTTTCTCTATTCGAAAAGTTATGGATAGAAAAATACCCTTCTAGTAGATTCAACCACTTGTCTACAAAATTTGTGTCTATCTGACTTTCAAATATAGGAATATCAAAGTTTATTTGTATCTTGAAGGGGGCGATGCCTCTACTCGAAGAAGATGCATTGCCTATTGGTAGCCGCCAAAGGATTTGCGTGAAACTATCCATCATCTCGTTCCTCTATTGCATGAGGGTATCCTCAAGAAACATTTTCAAAGGATATCATGCCCCATCATATTTATTTTCTCCTGCCATGAGAGGTCGCTTGGGCATGCGAGAGCTTTTGTCCTCAAGAGAAACAAGTTCGAAACCCAACTCTTTATACTCCGACCTCATTGGGGACATGCATTAAGACGACAAGGAACAGACTGCTCTGATACCACTGATCCAGATTTTATGAGAAGAACAAAATGAATACAGATTATTAATGGGTTCTTAACACAAAATAACAGAGATACAGTAAAATTGGTTTTCTGTTCAATAAGGAAATACGCTGAAACTGTAAAATGTAGTGGAAAACAAGCTTGTTGGAATGGTGGCAACTTGTCTTTGAAAAGAGACGTGACAGATGCGCGCATTTGCAAGAATATGGTTACAATGAGGCTCTAAAGGAATTTTTACAATAAACATGAATGTCAAAATCCCTAGACATCCAAAAACCTAACCCTAGGAGATGAAGCGCCAAAAGTCATGTGGGCCCTGTTTGGGTAAGTTAGTACATCAACTTCCTGGGGTCGTAACTTTTGCATACGATCTCCGTTTGGGGTGAACGATAGCTCGTTGGAAAGGTATCGTCAAGGAGATTCACTTTTGGGGCTCAATTAAAGATTTTGAATATCATCGAGAAGCTCAATCCCAAAAAAACCTTCATTTAGGCCCTCAAAATGGCCCTGGAAGTTAAAAACTACTAAAAATAGTAAATTGCCAAAATTGCCAAAAAATTGTTTTGAGCCTGTTGGAAAAGGTGGGTGGCCACCAATATCCACCTGGATCAGGATATCTGGACTATTCTTACCAATCATAGAAGAATAATTTTCCCTGATTTTTGAACTTGGACCATTCAACCTAACTAGGCCATTCTTTCAGCATGATTCACAGTGCAACCTAGAGAGAATGAGTCTGTCCTAGGGAATGATTGTACATGATTGTTGAACCTGAACCATTCAACCTAGCTTGGCCATTCATTCAACATGATTCATAGTGAAACCTTGAGAGAATGATTCTTCCCTAGGGAATGATTGTCTGAACCATTTCCTATGGAAATGATTGTCCTACACCAACCTCCTACATCGGACCATTCTTCGAAACTTCTCACAACTCTGAACTTTGAAAGCATGACTGCATGGAAAGGTGAACCATTCTTATTGACCACTTCTCAGAGTGTCTGGAAAGGAGAATGATTGTCCTAAATCATCCCCCACATTGTCCACAAGGGAAATCGTTGTATATGGTACATCAACAATCTTTCGGACCATGATTATCCGTTCTAGACCATTTTCCGAACTAGAAAATGACTATCCATCAAAAATATTGGACCACTTTCCAGACTGGAAAGTGACTACCCAACCTGGACTATTTTCTAAAATGGAAAATGATTGTCCATCAAAATCTTGGACCAATTTTTGGACTAGAAAGTCACTTCCCAACCTGGACTATTTTCTAGACTGGAAAATGATTGTCCATCAAGAATCTTTGACCACTTTCCGGACTGGAAAGTGACTTCCCAACCTAGAACATTTTCTAAACTAGAAAATGACTGTCCATATATCAATAACATATCAGTGCTCCCTCCCATCCTGGGGAGTAATCACTTCCCTTTCCAATAAGTAAGTCATCTCCCCGAGTCCATATTGTCTCTTAAGTACACAAACTTCTTATCTTGGACAAAGGCTTTACCAAAATATCTTTTATCTGCTCATCAATGGATATATACTGGAGAACCACTTCTCCCCTCTAGACTTTATCACGGAGAAAATAGTACTTGATCTCAATGTGCTTTGACCTGTCATGGAACACCTGGTTCTTTGAGAGATTCACATAGCTCTGGTTATCACAATATATCACGATCGAATCCAACACTTGATCAAACTTTCTAGAAACCAACTTACAGAGCCAGACTACTTCCGTACAAGCATCACAAACTTCAATATACTCTGCTTTTGTAGTTCTGAGTGAAACAGAATTATGTTTCCTGATATCCCATGATATCATGGAAAATCTGAAACTGAAACATATCCAAGAATCACTCCTTCTGTTGTAATATCCCAAGACCCATCCCCAATTGTAACTGTGAATGTAAATATGTTTTGTAGGTTGGTGAGACAATTGATTATAATCTAGGAGGCTTATGTGATGATTATGCCAGAGAGCCTAGATGCTAAAGGCCAATGAGCTTATTTTTGCATATGTAAATACTCATATCATTAATATTAATATATCGTTGTGTATAGACTGACAACGATAAAAGAGAATGGGGGACTAATATCCACTAGGAAGGGAAAGGTATGGGGCTAGGAGGCTAGGGAAAAAGGGCTAAGCTTGAGGGATTAACTCTAAGGGAATATTATAATATATTTTTTAAGAGACTAAGGTTGGGAAATAACGCATGTAATCCTAAGTTCCTTTGGAGAAAGGAACGAACTCCAAGTGGAGAGGAATGAGGTCCAAGAGAACCATGTGTCAATCCTGACACATGCAATTTTATGTGGGAAATTTTGTTCATTCAAGGGGATCCTACCATTCGTTCCATTCTTCCCATGAACTCATGCCTTCACACAGGGAGCCAAGGCCTACATTATCAACCTATAAGCATGCATGCACCTCTGAAACCTACACGCATATCTAGAGCCATATCTTGTATTTTCCTCTAATGAATAGAACTCGTAGTCCTGTTGGATGGCACATCACACCTGTATCTACCTGAGCCTGTCCTAACCTTTTCTTTTATGAGAAGTGCCTATTCCAAACCTGAAGGTGGTTGCGGTTTCCCTTACCTATTCATTAGTTGAAGGTTGTTGTTGTTTTCACCTAAGCCTATTGTTGGTTGTCTAGGAGCGGGATTGAAGAGGCGGGTTGTGAGGCCCTATGGACTAAAGAAGTAGGTTGTCAGGCCTGTGAGAAAATATCTCTAGGTGAGAGAATTTGTTGGAAAGAAGAAGCAGGTTGTCAATCCTGTGAGAAAATCTCTCTAGGTGATATAATTTGTTGGAAAAAAGAAGCAGGTTGTCAGGCCTATGAGAAAATCTCTCTAGGTGAGAGAGGTTGATGGGGAAATGATTTCTCCTGGAGGGATCCCAACAAAAACTATAGTGTTATGAGAATTCATGTCCGACTTGTTGCTGAATCCCTGGAAGGGAAGTGGGGGAGCCAAGGGACTGTTGAGCAGAGAATGGGAACACTTCCTAGGGTGGGATAGGCATGTGTGGAATGAGAGGCTATAGGATGTGTGTATAAATTGTCTCCTAGGAGGGAATCTTTCTTGATTGACTGTGTAGCATCCCATTGTCTCAGACTATCCTAGGAATCCCTTTACCCAAGTGGAGTTTAGTCCCATCTTGGGGGTGACCCACTGCTGAGAGTGATGAGCAGCACGGTCTATGGCTGAGAGGTTCGTGGAAGGTCTGCACGCAATTGGTGGTCATCTATAAAAGATAAGTACCATTTCTATGTTCATTTATATGTTGTGTATTTGTACATGTTTAATATTTATAAGTATTTCCTGTATATGTTGTATGTGTAGGCTTACTATTATTTCCGCATTATTCTATGTATTAGAAGAATGTAATTGTATGTTAAGTTTTATATATGTATGATGTTCTGCAAGAGTTTTTGTGTGGCGTAGCTCGACCGAACTATGGTTGGGTATGTTACAAATCAGATCATAATTGTATTATCATTCCTCGGGGCTTGGGAGGTTGGGGAATTCACAATATGGTATCATAGCCCATGGTTTCAACAATGAACCTGGATGGGCCATGCATGTGGAATTTGGAGACAACATTTCATAGGGATTTGATATACATAGTTCCAGAAGGGCGTTGAGAGAGCTCTTGGGTGGTAACAGAAAGATGAGGAGGAGTGGTAGAGCAATTATATTAGAAATCATGGTTGATAACCATGAGATTAAATTTGAGTCGTAGGATTTGCACGGGGGGAGGAAGACCCTTCCCATCCATCAAATATGGAAAAGGTGAACGACAATTAACCTCCAAGTCCTTCGGGCTTTGTGACTTCGATGACGTTTATGTCTTGTTGAGAAAAAGGGGCTGAATCCTGAAGTTCGGAAGTCCTGGAGTGATTTTCAACCATACATCATCCAGGAGGAGAGCCATGAATTTTCCCATAGTAGTTCATCGATTCAGCATTTGGGGAAATTGGTTGAAGTGCGCACAGAATGGACTTCCTTCCGAAGTCTCGAAGTCTGAAACTCATTTGGATCATTTGATTAATAGGGACAAGTGTCTGCAGATCAACCGTGCATAATTTTGGTAGTTCAAAAATTCAGGGTTTGGGAGAACTGAGAGGTAATGTTATGAAAATATCTGAAATCCTCGAGCCCCGAAGTATCGAAGTTTCGGGATGCATCTGTTCAGTGGTTCATAGTTCAGGAGAAACATGGTGTTAATTCAAGAAATTCGTCGAATACCAAAGCTACGAAGTGTCGAAGCACAGGGTATTACATGACATGATGACATCACAACATGGACCTTCCCTAGTCGTGCCACATGTTAGTCAAAATTTTACTTTTTATGACCTTGTTGGACCGATAGCAGTCCGACACATGGGGTTCACGTGTCACCATATTATATGATGACAGTTGTACTACGTGAACTCTGGAAAAGTTAAGAGGTTCGAAGATTCAGTGTTCGAATGATTTTTTTTAGTCTAGCAAGGAATCCTCCAGAGTCCCGAAGACCCAATGTCCCAAAGCTTCGAGAAAAAATTGTTCGAAGGTTCGACATTCAGGAGAAATAGAGTGTGCTAGTTTGGATCTCTCAGAATCCCAAAGTTCCAAAGTTTCGAAGTGAAACTATGGCACAACATGATGATGTCACCTAGGGTGACATGGATTTACCCTAGCTTTCCACATGTCACTTACTTTGTACCTTTGATAGGCTTTAGAATTAATTGTGACCTGACACGTGTTGCTCATCGATGGGGCCACTTGTTACCACCATAATGGAATGACAACATAGCCAACGAAACCACCAAGTTCAAAAATTCAACATTCGGAGGAAATGTTATAAGAAGTTGTGAAATCTGCCGAAGTTCGAAGCGCTAGAGCATCGTAGCTCCGAAGAGACATCGATTCAATACTTCGTCGATTCGACTTTCGGGGAAATCATAGAGTGATGAGGGAGAAACCTATGAAATCTGAAGTTCTAAATTCAAGAAGCATGGAAATGACATGGTTGTTGATGTCACCTAGGGTGACATGGGAACACTAGATGATTTCCATGTGTCATCATTTTTCAAGTGTTTCAAAGACTGTTCGAGCCAATTGGAACAGGAAACATCTTACAAGTCAGATACGGCCACGTGTCCACTCCTTAGTTTTTGTCACGTAGCACCCTCTGGTGCATGGTTCTGATGAAGACACCGAGAGTTCTCCAATTTGGAAATCCAGGACGCAACACAAGATGGAGCCTCATAACTCTCGAAGCCTGAAATCTCGGATCTCCTATTGACCGTAGATCTATACAGAGAATGAGGAACGTCGATCAGTGCATCCTTCGAGTATTCAAAAATTCGGTGTTTGGGAGATTAGAGGTGTGCAGCTGCAAATTTCGTCGAAGCCCAAAATTCTGAAGTCACAGAACACGGAAGTGATGTGGCATGTTGATGTCACCTAGGATGATGTGGACCACTGTACACATTACAAGTTTCCATATGTTTTGTGCATTTGATCAGTCATTTGTGCCAATGGGAATATGACATGCATCAATAGTTGATTCGGCCACATGTCACCTTTGTATTGTTGACACATAGCACCTCGGGTGCACTGTACTAAGTGAATCCTGAAAGTTTGGGGGTTCAGTATTCAGGGAAATTTCAATATGAAGTTGTTAGAATATCGAAAGTGTGAGGCTCTAGAGAGCCATCCCAGGAGTTTGTTAGTTCGACGTTTAGGAGAAATCAATGAGGAAGTGTAAGAAACCTATGAAGCCCGAAGTTTCGAAGCTCCCCGAAGTCTCGAAGCTCTAGATAAGCACCTATCAGTTAGTTGTTGGTCATATCCCATGGTCACATGATATTGGGTGCCAAAGAAAAGGGGCTAATTCCCAACAATTGTTTTAAAGAAAGAAAAGGGCTTAGGAAGGAAGCCCGTGGGGTTTTGATTATTCGACCCTACATAAAAAGAGGTACTGAAGACCTGGGAACTTTATGATAGGATCCAACAAAGAACTAAGATCCTTTTAGTTCAAAGGAAAGAGATCATATGCACATGGATTGCATTATTGAAAGACAATTTTCAATTATCCATAACTTTTTTCTCATGACTCAGAATTGAGCAAGGAAGCAGTCAATGGAAAGGTATTGGAAAGAGGATTCTGGATATTCAACCATAATCAAGGATTGAGTATCTTAGATCAAAATAATTCATAAAGAATATGGTTGGTGAACATAAAAGGAAAATTGTGCATATGTTACCAAAATGGTGTGTTATGATTCTAGCTAACAAAATTTTTTGTATGCCTTTTTTCGGATGTAATGATTACATTTAAAACAAAAAAGTGCTTGAGATGTATACAGATCAAAGAATGAAGAACATAGATAGATATTCATTTTACATTTGAGGTCATTAAGAAGTTATTGGATCAGATGTTGGGTTCAATAAGCATCTTGGAAAAACCTAATGAAATTCTTGTTCGGGGAAGACATTCCAAGTGACAACTTTTACACATCAAATGTGATTGATAGGTGGGGAAAGCCATCTGCAATTCATGATAATTCATGAACCATAGTTTCATATGGACATGAAAAGCATGGGAATAAGGAAGGTTTTATGGAATTTAAAAGAGTTTGGACTTGATATCAAGAAGGGACATAGGTACTCGAGGCAAAGGTGTTATGACAAGAATCTCTCACAAGAGGATCAGATGGGTCAAGACAAGAGAAAGTAATAATTCATCAAGCAAATCCATGTGTTGATATGATCATATAAGGAAAGGATAAATCAATTGCCTCGAGAAATAAATTGGTGTTAGATGACCAAGGTTACTCAGAGAACATGAATGGAAATATAATTGGGTCATGTAGGTGTTGGATTAGAGGGATCCAAGTAATAAGGGAATGATGGAAATTAATATCAGCATAATATGTGGTTGCAAGTATGCAAAGTAGACAAGGAAATATTTCAGGATGGATTCAAGTCCTTTAACATCTTAAAATAATGGAAGAAGAGATCATGAGGTATATATCAAGCTAATAGGAATGCATGACAACACTCCAAGAGTGACAACAAGAATAGTAGCGGATTGTTAATGCATTCCAAAATTATTGAAGATATTTCCACAATAGCATGGAGATGTCAAGGGAAATGAATTTCTAAAGATAAATCAATAAGGAACCATGAAGAAGAAAATGGTTCTATGCATGGTTTTGAATGCAAAAGAGATGGTGCCCGATAAGAATCCATCTTAAGTGGCATAGATCCATGAGTGACATTCCCATAGGTTAGAGGTATCACTTGAAATTACAATGGAAAAGTAAAAGCTGAGTAATTTTAATTAATTTTGTGCAGCTAGCGAAGGAGGCATATGTGCATCCTTACAGTATGCTAGAGATTGGCTATGCAAGTCAAGTTTGAGGCTAGTTGGCAAGGAGAAGAGAAGAGTGCAAGAAAACTCAAGTATAAGTATTCAATTAGGAAAGGGATGAAGAAGTTCAGTCCTGAAAAGTAAATGGATGTTGAAGATCCAAAGTCTATAAGTCAACATAATTGGAATTGTAATTCATCCAAGTATGAATTAGATTAGATGGATCCAGAAAATAGATGAAAGTTGAAGGTTAATATCAACAAAGAATTTTGCTGGAAATGCAAAGGAAACCAATATTGATTTGGATAGAAAGTGCTCAAGATAGAAATAATCATGCACATTGATTACAGTGAGAGCACAAGAAGATTCAAGAATCTGGGAAGAATTGAAGACATCTGGGATCAGCAAGAAAAGTGATACACAGAGATAGAAGTTGTTGCAATTTCTGTGGAAGCAAGTATGTTATGTCTTGTTGGGAAAACCATAAAGAGAGAATGATTGCATGTTTGCAAGTGTTTCTGATGATGTTGCTGCATATGGAAGGAAGCAACAAAAAGATGGAATGTTGATTATAAGACTGATAAAGAGGCATGAAATATTCTATTGTCATCATCTAATCAGGCAGCATCAAATTCACATAATGGAAGCTATGCATATAGAATCATTGCAGGAAAAATGGTATTCAACATGGTGCTTGTTGAAAGCTAGAAGGAATATTGCATCCTATTATTGCAACATCAATGAAAATTTATGAAATAGAATTTCATATTTTGGGGAAAAGTTGAATTACTTATGAAATAAGTTTGAATTTCTAAATGAATTCTTTTATGTTCTCTCATGATAATTGCATGTGTGTGATGCCGATGAGATAATATTGATTAAAGTTGGAATGCTGGGAAATAACAACTACTGTTGAGGACAGTAAAGCCCTATAATTGTAGAACCTTGGTAGGGTTATGGTAATGATTTAGCGCTCTCCTTGTGTGTAAAACCCTTGGCAAGATGGATCGTTGAAGGATTGCATAGTAGTGAAGGAATTCCTAAGCCTGGAAGGGTGAGTGTAACTAGGAGGAGGAAACTCAAGGATGCTTATGGCATGGTAACTTCCATAAGGAGGGTGTGTCAAATGGAACAATGAGCTGAATTATTTCTGGAAGCAACTCTATGGAATAGAGAAATTGACTTCCAGTTGCAGTATGAATACCAGAATTGATGCTAGAAAGTAGAGAACTAGATCTATAACAAGCTTCCAATAGTTAAATCTTGGAGCTTTTTGAATATTTTTAATAATATTGATGGTAATGTGTAAATAAGTTGCAATGAGGACAATGCAAAAATAAGGGGAGGGGATTGCAATATCCCAAGACCCAGCCCTAGTTGTAACTGTGAATGTAAATATTTTTTTAGGCTGGTGATCCAAGTGATTATAAGCTAGGAGGATTATGTGATTATTAGGGCAGAGAGCCTAGATGCTAAAGGCCAATGAGTCTATTTTTGTATATGTAAATACTCATATCATTAATAATAATACATGGTTGTGTGTAGACTGGCCACGATAAAAGAGAATGGGGGACTAAGCTCCACTGGGAAGGGAAAGGGATGGGGCTAGTAGGATAGTGAAAATAGGCTAAGCTTGAGGGATTATCTCTAAGGGAATATTATAATATATTTCCTAAAACACTAAGGTTGGGAAATGACTCATGTAATCCTAAGTTCCTTTGGGGTAAGGAACAAACTCCAAGTGGAGAGGAACGAGCTCCAAGAGAGCCATGTTTCAATCCTGACACATGTAGTTTTATGTGGGAAAGTTCATTCAATCGAGGGGATCCTTCCATTATGTCCATTCTTCCCATGCACTCATGCCTTCACACAGGGAGCCATGACTTCCATTATTGACCTCTGAGCATGCATGCACCTCTGAAACCTGCACGCATATATGAAGCCATCTCCTGCATTTTCTTGTGATGAATAGAACCCGTAGTCCTATTGGATGGCACAACACACTCATATCTACCTGAGCCTATGCTAACCTTGTCTGTTATGAGAAGTGCCTATTCCAATCCTGAAGGAGGTTGTGGGTTTTTAGTCTTGTGTACTAAAGAAGTAGGTTGCCAGGCCTATGAGCAACTCTCTCTAGGTGAGAGAGTTTGTTGGAAAGAAGAAGTAGGTTGTCAGGCATGTGAGTAACTCTTTCCAGGCGAGAGAGGTTGTTGGGGAAGTGATTTATCTTTGAGGGAACACAACAACATATATAGTGCTCTGAGAATTCCTTTCTGGCCTGTTGTTGAATCCCTGGAAGGGAAGTAAGACAGCTGAGGGATTGTTTAGCAAAGAAGGGGGAAACTTCCTAGAGTGGGATAGGCATGTGGGGAATGAGAATTTGTAGGATCTGTCTATAAGTTGGCTCCTCGGAGGGAATCCTTCTGAATTAACTATCTAGCATCCCATTGTCTCAACCTAGACTAGGAATACCTTTACCCGGGTGGAGTTTATTCCTAACTCAGGGTTAACCCACTACTGACTGTAATATCTGAAAGGATAAGTGTTGTTGTAATCATGTTTTGTAGGCTGGTGAGATGAATATTGATAAGCTGATAGGCTTATGTGTTTATTAGGTCAAAGAGCCTAAGTGTTAAAGGCCATGAGCTTGATTTTGTACATGTAATTATGTACATTATTAATAAAATATAAACATCTCTACGTGTGGAATGACCACGATGAATGAGTGATGGGGGAATAAGATTCCAAAAAGCCTAGGTAAGGGAGAGGGGGGTGAAAGGTAAGAAAGAGGGGCTAATCTTGGGGGCTTAAGCCCTTGAGAATAATAATTTATTATTATTCCAAAGTACTATGTAAATGTATATGTTTTTTCCTAAGTTTCTAGAGAGGAACGCATGTTGATGGAGCGCATGCAACTTCATGGGTGACATGTGTTGACCCAGGCGCATGCAGTTAAAACCATAGGAATAAGACGTGTTGGGGGTCTGCATTAAGCCAACCATCACCTAAGTCTGGGGGTTTCACCTTCCAATTCGCTATCCTCCCTCTGAACTCGTGAATGTCCATGATCGACCTCTGTCTGGTGTTGTTTTCAGATCCCTTAACTGGATAGTTCAAGCCTGTGCGTGAGATATCTATGCACCCTTACACAATCCTGAACCATAATCGTGAGCCCGTTACATGTTGCATTATTGAGAAACCCAAATTTTTCTCATTCATGTTGTGCTATCCCAATGGGCTGTTGTGGTAACATATTCCTGACTGTGTGAGGTTGCTACCATTGACTATGTGTTTTTTAGCCTTGTTGTTGTGTCCTCACTGTGGTGGAATTGGTCACAAGAACAGGTTTCCAAAACTGTGAGCAACTCTCTGCAGGTGAGAGATTTTTCTGAGGAAGTAAGAACTCCTGGAAGGGGTCTTATAGCTACTACAAAACTCTGAGACTTCTGGTTCGGTCTATTGCTGAAACCCAAGGCAATGGGGGTTAGCAGCTGAAGGACTGTCTTGGTGACAATGAATGTGTGTACTGCTGGGGTGGGACAGGCATGTGGCGGATGAGAGTCTATGAGCAGTGGGCATAAGTGACTTCTGGGAGAAAATCCTTCCTCTGTAACTGGGTGTCTTCCCATTGACCTTGCCTAGCCTAGGATTCCCTATCGGTGGAGCTTAGTCCTAGCTCGGGGGTGACCTACTGCTGAGAGTGATTTGCAGTGCGGTCTAAGGCTGGGAGGTTCATGGAAGGTCTACACGCAATTGTTGAATTACATCTAGTTTCAAAGATAAGTATATGCATGTGCTTAAATTCAACTTTTAAATGCATGTTTGTGATGCTTTCAATATTATCATGTATATCCAGTTGTGATGATGTTTATTGTTGTGCATATGAATTATTATTAATGCCATGGATTATGTATGCTAGCAGTAATTATGTGCTTACTTTGTGTTAAAGTATTGAATTTGTTTAAATGCGTGTTATAAGTGTTGGTAGCATTGGCCGACCTTTGGAGGGCTGGGGATGTTACATTTGGTATCAGAGCTTTAAAGGGATAAATTCATAAGTGTTGGTAGCATTTCTCGGACTTTGGAGGTTCGGGGATGTTACATTTTGGTATCAGAGCTTTAAAGGGCTAAAGTCACAAGTGTTGGTAGCATTTCCCGGCCTTTGGAGGGTTGGGGATGTTACATTGAGAGTGATGAGCTGTGTGTTCTATGGCTGGGAAGTTTGTGGAAGGTCTGCACATAGTTGGTGGACATCTATAAAAGATAAGTATCATTTCTATGTTCATTTACATGCTGTATATTTGTACATGTTTAATATTTATAAGTATTGTTTGTATATGATGTATGTGTAGGCTTACTGTTATTTCTGCATTATTCTATGTATCAACATGATGTAATTGTCTATTAAGTTTTATATATGTATGATGTTATGCAAGAGTTTTTGTGTGGCGTAGCATGACCAGACTATGGTTGGGTATGTTACAAATTAGAGAAGAATTGTAGTAGCATGCCCCGGTGCTTGGGCAGTCAGAGACGTCACATCTATCATTTGCACTCCCTGCCCAATCTGGATCGATAAATCCATGAAGCTCTATATAATAACTCAAACATCCCACAAAGATATTTTAAGTCATGCTTTGCAATTATTCAATTATCATGGCTAGGTTCCACCTTGAACTATTTTCACAACAAAACAAATATTTGATTGAGTATTCTCCAAATACATTAACAAGCCATTCAATTGTCGATACATGGACAGGTCTACTGGATTACAGTCTCTCAAATTCTTCAGATCTGTCATCAAGGGATTTTTCCATGGATTTGTAATCCATCATCTCGGACTTCTGAATAACCATTTTGATACACTTACTCTTCCATAGTAAGTTTTCACCACGCTTTTTTTGTACATGAGAGGCTCTGCACCAGGTTCCCTACAAGGTCTTCTTCTATCTGCAATCATGGGTCTCTTTCTGGTATACCTCGAAACCTTGAGGTTGATATACATATGATTCTTATTCAATTACTTTGTTGAGAAGAACAATCTTTACATCCATCTGATGTAAACTCCAACCCATGGATACTACAAGAGATATAATTGTTCAGATAGAGGTGTATATGGTTACTGGAAGAAGCTATCATCATAGTCTTCTCCCTCCTTCTGGGAGAACCCTCTAGCCCTGTATCTCATCTTGTATATATCAAATATTCTATTTATAAGTCCTTACAGATTCTTCAATGGATTATATCATTAGGGATTTGCTCCCTCCTAATCCCAACTTCATGCATGAATGAACAATATCTAGAACTTCCTTGTTTTTATTCTGAGACTGCATGTTTTTGGAATTTTGCGATCAATTCCCTCTATTTGAGAGAGTCCATGCTTTCGTCTGTTGCATCTCTCTTTTCTTTCTGTAAAGTGCCATCCTTATAAACTTCCTCTATGACAACTTCCACAAAGATTGTTCATCAAGGTTTGTCAGCATATTTCACAAGGGTACCTACCCAGAACAAGACAAGAATATATCACAATACTTCATGTGGGTCTTGGCAGGATCCACATGTATGCCATATTGATCAACGATGTATCCCAGGTAATGGAACTTGTCCATGTCTAAGGATCATTTTTCCAAGTTGGCGTATAGCTTGTGCTACCGCAGGGTGTGCAGAACCTGTTGAATATGATACAAGTGTTCGGCCCAAGTCTTGTTGTAAATGAGAATGTCATCTAGATACACCACTACAAAAGTATTGGTGCATGGTCACAGGATATCTTCTATCATCCTCATGAAAGTGGCTGGAGAATTTTCCAAACCAAATGGCATGACCAACCACTCAAAAAGGCCTTCCTTTGACTTGAAGACGGTCTTCCATACATTTGTCTATTCTATCGGGACCTGGTGTTATCCAAACTTCAGATCAATCTTACTGAAGTATTTGGCCCCTGTGAGTTTATCAAGGAGGTTGTCAATTCAGGGAATCAGGTAACGGTTTCTGACTATGATTTTATTCAGAGCCCGGTAATCAATGCAAAGTCGCCAGTTTCCATATTTCTTCTGTACCAACATGATTGGGCTCCTGCAAGGTGATGAGCTGGGAAAGATGTGCCCCTTGTGGAGAAGTTCTTGGATCTGTCACTTTATCTCCTCATTCTATAATAGAGGGTGATGATAGACTGGCCCATTGGGCAGCAATGCTTCGGGGGTTAGATCTATGGGGTGGTTGACCTGGTAGTGTAGAGGTACCCTTGTAGGTGAGGAGAAGATATCCGAGTATTCTTCCACGACCTTATTTACTTACTTCTGCTGTGTGGAGAGGTCAGTCACAGAGACCCTGGATGTGGTTGTGATATTTCGCTCATTTTGAGAGTGAATCATGAAGAAGACAAGCTTCCCCATCTGAGAGATGACCTTCCTACATTGCTTAACAAAGATCAATGAAATGGCACTAGGTGGGACTACCTCAGGTATCCTGTACAATTTGCTATTCAAAGTAATAATAACACTACGAGGCCTAGACTCATATACAACATGGTGTTTCCATAAATAAGGTTGGCCCAAAAGAACATCACAAACTTCGAGAGGAGAAAAATCACACAATACCTCATATTTGAAGGGCTTGATGTCATACGATAGTCGACGTTATTGGCTGATGCGGAGATCACTTCCTTGGCGGAGCCATCCAATGGTGTAGGGTTGTGGGTGCGGCATTATTGGTAGGGCCAGCTGCTTGTCGACTTCTACTGAGATGAGGTTCTTCTATCCACCGCTATCAACGATGAAGTGCAGCGGGGTGCCTTTTACCCAAATCTATGAATGGAAGAGGCACTTTCCTTCTTCTTGCTCATCTAGTTCACCAGGCTGGAGCTTGGTGGTAGCAATGGTGGCACTGGGTTCCGCGTCAATGATCTATCTTCCCCTTTTTGGTTTTGAATCAAAGTCAGAACGCACATCTGATTCAGAGGCTTTCACTTCGATAACCAATGACTGCTTTGAGAGACAGTCAACAGTTTTATGCCAAGGGATCTTATAGAAGTCACACCACATCCCGATATCTTTCTTTGTCTTTCTCATGTCCTTATTTTCTTCCAGCTTGGACTGGTTGTCCTGACACTGTCCATCTTTTCTCTTTCCTTTGTTTTATGGGTTGGGGCTGGCATTTCCTGGATTTTGCTGTGAGGGGTTCCCAGGCCCAAATTGTCGCGGCTTTTGTTTGAGCTTCTGCTCGATTTTGACGGCATATCGGTAGGTCGTGCCCAAGGATGAGGTGTCCATAAATTCCATTTCAGCCTGGATGTATCTATGCAGAGCACCATGATACTTGAGAACTAGATGTCACTCTGAATATTTGATACCCAGCTTGGTGAACAAGGTATGGAAGATATTTGTTAAATCTGGCACTGCTTGGTCTCTCTCTTGTTTCATTGTGGTCCATTTGGTATACAATTCATCATAACTTCCAAAAAGGTAGTATTGTTCCTTAATAGCATCCCTAAAGGATTCCCAGGTGGTCATGACTATAAATAATGAGGGTTCCTCTATTTCCTTTTGCTCACAGAAAGTTTCCCACCAATCTTTGACATGGGGATCGGCTTTGAGGAGTGAAAAAGTAATATTTTTTGTATTAAAAAAGTTATGGATAGAAAAATACCCTTCTAGTATATTCAACCACTTGTCTATAGAATTTGCGTCTATTTGACCTTCAAATATAGGAATATCGAAGTTTATTTGTACCTTGAAAGGGGAAGCACCTCTGCTCGAAGAAGATGTGTTGCTTGTTGGTAGTCGTCGAAGGATTTGCATGAAACTATCCATCATATCGTTCCTCTGTTGTGTGAGGGATTCCTCAAGAAACATTTTGAAAGGATCTCATGTCCCATCATCTTTCTTTTCTCCTACCATGAGAGGTCGCTTGGGTGTGTGAGATATTTTTTCCTCAAGAGAAACAAGCTTGAGACCCAACTCTTTGTACTCCGACCTCATTGGGGACATGCATTAAGACGACAAGGAACATACCACTCTGATACCACTGATCTATATTTTATGAGAAGAAATAAATGAATACAGATTACTAACGGGTTCTTAACACAAAATAATAGAGATACAGTAAAATTGGTTTTCTATTCAATAAGGAAAGAAGTTGAAACTGTAAAATGCAACGGAAAACAAGCTTTTTGGAATGGTGGCAACTTATCTCTGAGAAGAGATGTGACGACTGCACTCATTTGCAAGAAGATGGTTACAATGAGGTTCTGAAGGAATTTTTACAATAAACAGGAATGTCAAAAACCCTAGACATCCAAAAACCTAACCCTAGGAGATGAAGTGCCAAAAGTCATGTGGGCCCCGTTTGGGTAAGTTAGTACATCAACTTCCCGGGGTCGTAACCTTTTCATACGATCTCTGTTTGGGGAAAACGATAGCTCGTTGGAAAGGTATCATCGAGGAGATTTATTTTGTGGGATAAATCAAAGCCTTCAAATATCATTGAGAAGCTCTATCCCAAAAAAACCTTCATTTAGACCCTCAAAATGGCCTTGGAAGTTAAAAACTGTTAAAAATAGTAAATTACCAAAATTGCCAGAAATTTGTTTTGAGCCAGTTAAAAAAGGTGGGTGGCCACCAATATCCACCTAGATCAGGCTATTTGGACTATTCTTACCAATCATAGAAGAATAATTATCCCTGATTTCTGAACCTGGACCATTCAACCTAATTGGGCCATTCTTTCAACATGACTCATAGTGCAACCTAGAGAGAATGAGCCTTCCCTAGGGAATGATTGTCCATGATTGTTGAACCTGAACCATTCAACCGAGCTAGGCCATTCATTTGAATGATTCACAAAAAAACCTGGAGAGAATGAGTCTTCCCTAAGGAATGACTATCTAAACCATTGCCTATGGAAATGATTGTCCTACACCAACCTCCTACATCAGACCATTCTTTCAAACTGCTCACAACTGTTAAATTCGAAAGCATGACTGCATGGAGAGGCAAAACATTCTTATTGACCACTTCTTAGAGTGAATGGAAAGGAGAATGATTGTCCTAAATCATTCCCCACATTGTCCACAAGGGGAATCATTGTATATGGTACATCAACAATCTTTCGAACCATGATTATCCGTTCTGGACCATTTTCTGAACTAGAAAATGTCTATCCATCAAAAATCTTGGACCACTTTCCAGATTGGAAAGTGACTGCCCAACTTGGACTATTTTCCAAAATGGAAAATGATTGTCCATCAAAAATATTGGACCAATTTCTAGACTGGAAAGTGACTGCCCAACCTAGACTATTTTCTAAACTGGAAAATGATTGTCCATCAAGAATCTTTAACCACTTTCTGGACTGGAAAGTGACTTCCCAACCTAGACCATTTTCTAAACTATAAAATTACTATCCATATATCAATAACATATCAGTGCTCCCTCCCATCCTGGGGAGTAATCACTTCCCTTTCCAATAATTAAGTCATCTCCCCGAGTCCATATTGTCCATTAAGTACACAAACTTCTTATCTTGGACAAAGGCTTTACCAAAATATCTTTTATCTGCTCATCAATGGATATATATTGGAGAACCACTTCTCCCCTCTAGACTTTATAATGGAGAAAATAGTACTTGATCTCAATGTGCTTCAACCTGTCATGGAATAGTTGGTTCTTTGAGAGATTCACACAGCTCTGGTTATCACAATATATCACGATCGAATCCAACACTTGATCAAACAGTCCAGAAACCAGCTTACATAGCCACATTACTTCCGTACAAGCATCACAAGCTGCAATATACTCTACTTTTGCAGTGATGAGTGAAACAAACTTATGTTTCCTGCTAGCCCATGACATCATGGCAAATATCAAACTAAAATGTATCCAAGAATCACTCCTTCTGTTGTAATATCCCAAGACCCATCCCCAATTGTAACTATGAATGTAAATATGTTTTGTAGGTTGGTGAGCCAATTGATTATAATCTAGGAGGATTATGTGATGATTAGGCCAAAGAGCCTAGATTCTAAAGGCCAATGAGCTTATTTTTTCATATGTAAATACTCATATCATTAATATTAATATATCGTTGTGTGTAGACCGACTACGATAAAAGAGAATGGGGGACTAATATTCACTAGGAAGGGAAAGGGATGGGGCTAGGAGGCTACGAAAAAAGGGCTAAGCTTGAGGGATTAACTCTAAGGGAATATTATAATATATTTTCTAAGAGACTAAGGTTGGTAAATAACTCATGTAATCATAAGTTCCTTTGGGGAAAGGAACGAACCCCAAGTGGAGAGGAACAAGATCCAAGAGAACCATGTGTCAATCCTGACACATGCAATTTTATGTGGGAAAGTTTGTTCATTCAGGGGGATCGTACCATTCTTTCCATTCTTCCCATGCACTCATGCCTTCACACAGGGAGCCATGTCTTACATTATCAACCTTTGAGCATGCATGCACCTTTGAAACCTACATGCATATTTGGAACCATATCTTGTATTTTCCTCTGATGAATAGAACCTGTAGTCATGTTGGATGGCACATCACACCTGTATCTACCTGAGCCTGTGATAACCTTGTCTATTATGAGCAGTTCCTATTCCAAATCTAAAGGTGGTTGTGGCTGCCATCACCTGTTCATTAGCTGAAGGTTGTTGTTGTTTTCACCTAAGCCTATTGTTGGTTGTCTAGGAGGAGGATTGAAGAGGCGGGTTGTCAGGATCTGTGGACTAAAGAAGTAGGTTGTCAGGCCTGTGAGAGAATCTCTCTAGGTGAGAGAATTTGTTGGAAAGAAGAAGCAGGTTGTCAGGCCTATGAGAAACTCTCTCTAGGTGAGAGAGGTTGATGGGGAAATGATTTCTCCTGGAGTGATCCCAACAACAACCATAGTCTTATGAGAATTCATGTTTGGCCTGTCATTGAAGCACTGGAAGGGAAGTGGGGGAGCCAAGGGACTATTGAGAAGAGAATGGTAACACTTTCTAGGGTGGGATAGGCATGTGTGGAATGAGAGGCTATAGGATGTGTGTATAAGTTGGCTCCTGGGAGGGAATCCTTCTTGATTAACTGTGTAGCATCCCATTGTCTCAGAATATCCTAGGAATCCCTTTACCCAGGTGGATTTTAGTCCCATCTCGGGGGTGACCCACTGCTGAGAGTGATGAGAAGCATAGTCTATGGCTGAGAGGTTCGTGGAAGGTTTGCACGCAGTTGGTGGTCATCTATAAAAGATAAGTACCATTTCTATGTTCATTTACATGTTGTGCATTTGTACATGTTTAATATTTATAAGTATTTCTTGTATATGTTGTATGTGTAGGCTTACTATTATTTCTGCATTATTCTATGTATTAGAAGAATGTAATTGTCTGTTAAGTTTTATATATGTATGATGTTTTGCAAGATTTTCTGTGTGGCCTAGCCCGACCGGACTATGGCTGGGTATGTTACAAATCAGAGCATAATTTTAGTAGCATGCTTCGGGGCTTGGGAGGTCAGGGACGTCACAATATGGTATCATAGCCCATGGTTTCAACACTGAACCTGGATGGGCCACGAATGTGGAATTTGGAGTCAAAATTCCACAGGGATTTGATGTACAGAGTGCGAGCAGGGCATTGAGAGTGCTCTTGGGTGGTAACGGAAAGTTGAGGAGGAGTGGTAGAGAAATTATTACAACAATCATGGTTGATAACCACGAGATTAAATTTGAGTCGTAGGAACTGCGCGGGGGGAGGAAGACTCTTCCCATCTATCAAATATGGAAAAGGTGCATGACAATTAACCTCCAAGTCCTTCGAGCTTCGTGACTTCGACGACGTTTACGTTTTGTTGAGAAAAAGGGGTTGAAGCCTAAAGTTTTGAAGTCTCAGAGTGATTTTCAACCATAGATCATCCAGGAGGAGAGCCATGGATTTTCCCATAGTAGTTCATCTATTCAATGTTTGGGGAAATTGGTTGAAGTGCACATGGAATGGAATTCCTTCCGAAGTCCCGAAGTCTAAAACTCATCCATATCATTTGATTAATAGGGACAAGTGTCCATAAATCAACCGTGCAGAGTTTTGGTAGTTCATAAATTCAGGATTCGGGAGAACCGAGAGGTAATGTTAAGAAAATCTCCGAAATCCTCGAGCCCCGGAGTCTCGAAGTTTCGGGAAGTAGTTGTTCGGCGGTTCATAGTTCAGGATAAACATGGTGTTAATTCAAGAAATCTGTCGAAGCCCAAAGCTACGAAGTGTCGAAGCACAGGGTATGACATGACATGATGACATCACCAAAGGTGACATGGACCTTCCCTATTCGTGCCACATGTCATTCAGAATTGTACTTTTTATGACCTTGTTGGACCAATAACAGTCCGATACATGGGGTCCACGTGTCACCATCTTGTATGATGACAGTTGTACTACCTAAACTCTGGAAAAGTTAAGAGCTTTGAAGATTCGACGTTCGGATGATTTTTTTTAGTCTAGCGAGGAATCCTTCGGAGTCCCAAAGCTTCAGGAAACAATTGTTCGGAGGTTCAACATTTGGGAGAAATAGAGTGTGCTAGTGTTGGATATCTCGGAGTCCCAAAGTTCCAAAGTTTTGGAGTGAAACTGTGACGTGACATGATGATGTCACCTAGGGTGATGTGGACCTACCCTAGCTTTCCATATGTCACTTACTTTGTACCTTTGACAGGCTTTAGAATCAATTGTGACCTGACATGTGTTGCTCATCGATGGGGCCATGTGTTACCACCATAATGGAATGACAACATAGCCAAGGAAACCACCAAGTTCAAAAATTTGACATTCGGAGGAAATTAGAAGAAGTTGTGAAATCTACCAAAGTCCGAAGTGCCAGAGCAAAGTAGCTCCGAAGAGACATCGCTTCAGTACTTCGTCAGTTCAATGTTCGGGGAAATCATAGAGTGATGAGGTAGAAACCTATTGAATCTGAAGTTCTGAATTCAAGAAGCATTGAAATGACATGATTGTTGATGTCACCTAGGGTGACATGGGAACACTAGATGATTGCCATGTGTCATCATTTTTCAAGCGTTTCAAAGACTGTTCGAACCAATTGGAACAGAAAACGTGTTACAAGTCAGATACGACCACATGTCCACTCGTTATTTTTTGTCGTGTAGCACCCCCTAGTGCATGGTTCTGAAGAAGACTCTGAGAGTTCTCCAATTTGGAAATCCAGGATGCAGCACAAGATGGAGCCTTAAAACTCTCGAAGCCCGGAGTCTCGGAGCTCCTGCCAACCGTAGATCTCAACAGATAACGAGGACCGTCGATCAATGCATCCTCCAAGTATTCGAAAATTCAGTGTTTGGGAGATTAGAGGTGTGCAAGTGAAAAGTTCGTCGAAGCCCAAAATTCTAAAGTCACAGAACACGGAAGTGACATGGCATATTGATGTCACCTAGGATGATGTGGACCACTGTACACATTCCAAGTGTCCATCTTTTTTGTTCATTTGATAGGTCATTTGTGCCAATGGGAATATGACATGCGTCAATAGTTGATTGGGCCACATGTCACCTTCGTATTGCTGACACATAGCACCCCGGGTACACCGTACTAAGTGAATCCTGAAAGTTTGGGGGTTCGGTATTCAAGGAAATTGGAGTATGAAGTTGTTAGAATCTCTTAAGTGTGAGGCTCTAGAGAGCCATCCCAGGAGTTCGTCAGTTCGATGTTTAGGAGAAATCAATGATTAAGTGTAAGAAACCTATGAAGCTCAAAGTTTCAAAGCTCCCAAAAGTCTCGAAGCTCTAGATAAGCACCTATCAATTAGTGCTTGGTCATATACCATGGTCACACGATATTGGGTGCCAAAGAAAAGGGGCTAATGCCCGACAGTTGTTTTAAAGAAAGAAAAGGGCTTAGGAAGGAAGCTCGTGGGGTTTTTATTGTTCGGCCCTGCATCAAAAGAGGTACTGAAGACCTGGGAGATTTGTAATAGGATCCAACAAATAACTAAGATCCTTTTAGCTCAAAGTAAAGAGATCATATGCACAGGGATTGCATTATTGAAACACAATTTTCAATTATCCATAACTTTTTTCTCATGACTCAAAATTGAGCAAGGAAGCAGTCAATGGAAAGGTATTGGAAAGAGGATTCTGGATATTCAGCCATAATTAAGGATTGAGTAGCTTAGATCACAATAATTCAGAAAGAAGATGGTTGGTGAACATAAAAGGAAAATTGTGCATATGTTACCAAAATGGTATATTATGATTCTATCTAACAAAATTTGTTGTATGTCTGTTTTCGGATGTAATGATTACATTTAAAACAGAAAAGTGCTAGATATGTCTACAGATCAAAGAATGAAGGATAGAGATAGATATTCATTTTACATTTGAGGTCTTTAAGAATTTATTGGATCAGATGTTGGGTTCAATAAGCATCTTGAAAAAACCTAATGAAATTCTTGTTCGGGGAAGACATTCCAGGTGCCAATTTTTGCGCTTCAAATGTGATTGATAGGTGGGGAAAGACATCTACAATTCATGATAATTCATGAAACATAGTTTCATCTGGACATGAAAATCATGGGAATAAGGAAGGTTTTATGGAATTTAAAAGAGTTTGGACCTGATATCAACAAGCGACATAGGTACTCGAGGCAAGGGTGATATGAAAATAATCTCTCACAAGAGAATCAGATGGGTCAAGAAAATAGAAAGTAATAATTCATCAAGCAAATCCAACTATTGATATGATCATATAAGGAAAGGATAAATCAATTGCCTCGAGAAATAAATTGGTGTTAGATGACCAAGGTTACTCAGAGAACATGGATGGAAATATAATTGGGTCATGTAGGAGTTGGATCAGAGGGATCCAAGTAATAGGGGAATGCTAGAAATTAATATCAGCATAATATGTGGTTGCAAGTATGCAAAGTAGACAAGGAAAGATTCCAGGATGGATTCAAGTCCTTTAACATTTTAAGATAATGGAAGAAGAGATCATGAGGTAGATATCAAGCTAATAGGAATGCATGACAACACTCCAGGAGGGACAACAAGAATAGTAGAGGATTGTTGATGCATTCCAAAATTATTGAAGATATTTCCACAATAGCATGGAGATGTCAAGTCAAGAATAACTTAAAAGTGAAATGAATTTCTAAAGATAAATCAATAAGGAACCATGAAGAAGAAAATGGTTATATGCATGGTTTTGAATGCAAAAGAGATGGTGCCCAATAAGAATCCATCTTAAGTGCCATAGAGCCATGAGTGACATTCCCATAGGTTAGAGGTTGTTGGAAATGTTTAACAGGTAGCATATGCTTGTCATTGATGGCAAGTACAGCAATGAAGATGGCATGTGTACAGGATGAATGTACAAAGGATTGTTGGCATGTTTTTATAGGATGACATGCAAACAGAAGACAAAGTTCAGAGAGGTGACTGATCGCGCGTAGACGTCAGAGGATTCGAGGAGAATAAGTTCAAGAGGAATAGCGTTCTTATACGCGTAAGAAGCACAGGAAAGAGACCAAGAGCCGTCAGATCTCACTCGGAAATCCCGACAGCTGTTGGATTAGGAGAAGATGCGCAGATGTTAAGCGTAGGAGTTGGCGTGCAGAAGAAGTGATCTGAGCCGTCAGATTGGAAGCGGATACCCGACAGCCATCAGATCTGCAGAATTTGCGAGGGGGATAAGCCATTGGAGAATCGGGGATCAGGACTTTGAAATGTCCAGTTCAATTGACATCGAAAACCCCGAAATCGCGATATGCGATTTCGCGATTTGATCGCAGCCGTTAAAACAAGCATGAGATCTGGACCGTTGATTTCCTTCATCGGAGAATCGGGGATCGGGACTTTGATATGTCATGAACACACTGCAACAGAAACTCTGAAATCGCAAAAAGCGATATTGCGATTCAATCACAACCGTTGAGTCAAGATCGCACCAGGACCATGGATCTCAGCTCTATACGGAATTTCAGGATCGGGTTTTTGAAATGTCTGATTCACTTGTCAACAAGAACCCCGAAATCGCGATGAGTGAAATTTCGACTGAACCTGAACCGTCAGATCAAGATATGATCTAGACCATCAATCCAACTCACGACAGAAGACCATGTCAGCTAAGCGACACGTGGCACAACCAGGTAGTGACAAGTGTCAGAATGATTCAACATTTCAGGCACATGTGGGTAACGAATAAGAGTGACACGTGGCAGTATTTAACACGTGTCAAACAAGTGTGACATCAGCAGAGACATGGACGATCAGGACTGTCCATCTGAGGGACAGGTGTCGAAGATCAAGGCATCGTCGACATATTGGCCATCGGGAAATCGGAGTTCCTGAGGTCAAAGGAAACGAGACATTGAAAGTCTCGAAATCCTGAAGGGATCAGGACCGTCCATCTGAGGGACAGGTGTCGAAGACCAAGGCGTCGTCGGCATTTTGTTCATCGGGAAATCGGGGATCCCGCTGATAGGAGTTTTGTGCAATTCAAAATCGCAATCCGCGAAACCCCGATGAGTAGAGGCCAGCTGTCAGCGTGTGTAGGGACACATCGGGATCGGAGGATCGGGAATCCCGGAAGCATGTGCATGGGAACATCAAAAACCCCTATTTCGCGAAACGCGAAATCGCGAGTAAATCTGGATCGTCAAATACGAAATTGATCAAAACCATTGATTTAAAAAAGGGGGGGCACATAGATTTAATTTAAAATTTTAAAAAGGGGCCCGATTTCCCCTGAGCAATAAATATGAGACTCGATGAGCGTTGAACGGGTCCTGGACCAATGGGCTTAAGAAGGGGTTGATACTCTTCCTATAGGTGATTCGGCAGAGGCAAAGAAGGACGGTGATAGGTTGCAGGGGTCCTTCTTGGAGGACGCAGAGGCCATTTTCTGACAATAGGGATATCTACTGGTGGGTGAGGTCATTTGTGCAGGCCGCATGGAAGGTTTGAGAGAAGAGGAACCTCCTTGTGGAAGTTGGGCGGCAGATCTACATTGACAGATAAATCTCGGCTGTGGGGTCAGCAACCACGAGAGCAGAGGCATCATCTCTAGGTTTATTGACTTGTTTAATGTGTGTCTTTTGGTAACTGCCTGGAAGTTTGTAGATCTGTGTTTACTCTTGAAATAATTTCAGTTACTGTCATAACCACTAGATGAAACTGCCTGATCCAGTGTGAAAATTAATGAAACGTGGTCAGCAGTGAGTATGAGGGTTAAATCCTTCAGTAACCTACCAATAGAAACTACTGCTATCTTCAGGGGGTTGAAGCTCCCTTCCAGGAAAGGCTGGTAAACGAGAGAAGGTTGGAGCCTTCTGCAGGTAGAAGCCTGTGTACTAGTATGAGTCTGCACTAGTACATTGTTGTAGAATGTTTTCTTAATAATGATCATTGAGGACAGAGACAACGACAGCGGTGGTTTTCTCCCGAGTTGGGTTTCCACCTTAAATCCTAGTGTTCATGTGTCTTATTCATCTGTGTTAGTTTATTTTGTTATTACTGCACTGAATTACTGTTTAATAGACATCTGATGAATGAAGAAATTCATAATAAGATCTCTGAATGCACTCCAGTGTTCATAAGAATATACTACAACTGGTCTCTATAAAGTAGACTTAGATTTTCAGTGAAAGAAAAGTGAAAAATCGATTGATAGCTCAAAACACTGATTCACCCCCCCCCTCTCAGTATTTCTCAACAATTGGTATCAGAGCCTAGTCCTTCTAAAAAGGCTTAGCCGCTAGAAGGAAGATCAATCAAAATGAGCAATCAAGACGGAATGGCATCTATTAGGCCTCCACGCTTCAATGGAAACAATTTAATCTTCTGGAAAACAAGGATGAGATCTTATCTTCAGTCTCTGGGAGCAGATGTATGGGCTATTGTTGAAGGAGGATATCAATACCCATCTGCAGTACCAAC
>SNQJ01S0003643.1:88057-140175 GCA_010110895.2 Picea sitchensis
TATAAAATTCCTATGAGCTAGAAACAAACGATATTCCTAATATTGCAAATGATATAAATGTATTGATCTAGTGCGTTGGCACGTGTAACATTATCCACCATGAAGAGAATTTTGAATTGCCTTGTAAAGAGTCGAGTTGTAACCGAAGTCTCAAGTCTAGTTCTATTTTAGAACTAAAGTGTAATGCTGAGTTGTAACTGAAGTCTCAAGTCTAGTTCTATTTTAGAAATAAAGTGTAATGTTGAGTTGTAAATGAAGTCTCAAGTCTAGTTCTATTTTAGAACTAAAGTGTAATGCTGAGTTGTAACTGAAGTCTCAAGTCTAGTTCTATTTTAGAACAAAAGTGTAATGCTGAGTTGTAACTGAAGTCTTAAGTCTAGTTCTATTTTCAAACTAAAGTATACCAGTCTCAAGTCTAGTTCTATTTTCGAAGTAGAGTATACTAGTCTCAAGTCTAGTTCTAAGTTTGAACTAAAGTATGAAGCTGAGTTATGATTAAAGCATGCAAACAAGTTACTATTTCGAGCCTCTCCTCTTCTCCTCTTCAGCCTATATAAGCAGAGGTCGACCCCTCTCTTCAACACAATTTTGATATGCAGGTTAAGGGTGAAGCAATAGAGGCACATATTAGTGATAAAGAGGCAGCATACCAAAGAAGCATATTAGTGTTGTATATCAACAATAGACGCAGCATATCAGAGGTGTATTTCAGTAAGGTCTTTTAGGTCTTTGTCAGGTCAAAGTCATCTTGGCAAGCTCTTTAAGAGAATAACATTCATGGTGGATATTTGTAAGTGATCTTACATTATTAATGCAATAAAGGAATATCATTTGTTGGGATTTTTCTCCCTATACAGGGTTTCCCCAGGGTATATGTGTTGTTGATGTGCATGCTTACTTATCTACATAGTTATTGCTATTTGGTTATGATTTGGTATTGTTGAAGTGTATTAAGTTGGAATCAAAGTATTGAAGAAAATAAAAGAATTAATATGCATAAGAAATCAAGCTCATAATTTAACATGGTATCAGAACTTAGGGTGTGTTAAACATGTTGAAGAGCAGCAACAGGTACACAAATATCCAAGCTAGCTTGATTAAGTTTCCAGTGTGAAGTCCATGGCATTTTTCATTTCAGTCAGGGCCGAGGATAGGCTCAAAGGAGCTACCAACTTCAATGTGTGGAAGCTCCGGATAACAAATATCTTGCAGGAGAATGACCTTGAGCATTATGTGACCACAGTGGTGGAGGAACCCACGAATAATGGAGGAAGAGCAACCTTTAGGAAGAGTCAAGCAAAGGTCAAGCGAATCATCTTTGACTCAGTCAAAAACAATATAATGTTTGCAATGACTTCGTTAATGACTGCATGGGATTGTATGGATACCTTGGTGAATTTGTATGAGAAACTGGCTCCAAGTCAGAAGATGACACTTAAGCACAAGCTTAAGTATTTGAAGATGGAGAAAGGTGAATCAGTGGCATCTTTCTGTTCCCGGATAGCCCAGATCAGAGACCAACTTTTGGTCACAGGGGTGATAATGGACGTTGATGATTTAGTGCAGGCCATTTTTTATGGTCTTCCTTCTTCATGGGAGACCTTCTTATCCAGTGTAAGTGGGAGAGAGATTCAACCCACGTTTGAGAGGTTATGGCATGATTTCCTCTAGGAGGAGAGTCGCACAGCTACTAGGAGTGAGCCAACAAAAGAAGAGCACTCAACTTTAGCATCAAGATTCAAGGGAAAGAAGAAAGACACTTTCCAGAAAGGTTCTCAGAGGAAGCCAAACACCAAAGGTACATTCAAAGGCAAGAATATTGATACATATAAGATTAAATGCTTTAGTTCTAATAAGTTGGGTCATTTTGCTAAAGATTGTTGGTTTAGAAAGAAATATCCAAGGAAAGGGAAACATCATGCCTCAACTGTTGAGGATGATGAATCCAAAAGAAATAAGAAAAGTCCTTCTAATGAGAAAGAAAATAGAAAAGAATATTACTTGGTTTCTGCCTTATCCAGTTCAGTTTTCACGGGGCCGAAAACTTGGTTCGTAGACAGTAGTGCATCAAAGCACATGATAGGGTACAAGGAGATCCTCTCAGATTTCGAGACAAAATCTTTTGTAGAGCATGTTGAGCTTGGGGATGACAAATGTTACAAGATAGAGGGAGTAGGATTTATCTCATTCATATTGGAATCTGGGGCTAGACTTCATGTTGATGAAGTATTATATGTTCCAGGGCTCAAGAAGAATCTACTATCAGCTGCAACCCTTGAGGACAAGGGATATTGGGTGATCTTCAAGGATAGGAAGGAACTACTATGGGCTAAAGGTAGCCACTTAAGTACAACATAACCCATTGGAACTCACAGTGGAGGACCATACGTCATGTTAGGACAGTTAGTTCAGGAATTGGCTCATGATGCAACTAGCTCCAACGAGTTGTGGCACATAAGACTTGGACATCTTCATTACAAAGCTCTTCCAGATCTACAGAACATGGTATGTGGCATGCCGTCTATTTCTCTTAGTAAAAATGAAATTTGTAAGGGATGCATGCTAGGTAAAAATATAAAGAAAGCATTTCCTAGTAGTGACAATAGAGCTCAAGGCATCTTAGATCTGGTTCATTCTGATGTATGTGGTCCCATGCCATCTCCCTCACTCAGTAGTTGTTTGTATTATGTCATTTTTATTGATGATTACTTAAGAAAATGTTGGATATATTTTCTTAAAGCTAAAAGTGACACATTTGATAAATTCAAAGAGTATTTATTGAAAAGCAGATAGGGAAACACATCAGAATCCTTAGAACAGACAATGGAGGAGAGTTTGAATCTCTTTAGTTTGAGGATTTCTACAAGTCGGCAGGAATCAAGAGACAATTGACCATGCCATATAACCCTCAACAAAATGGAGTTGCTGAGAGGAAAAAAATAGGACAATTTGTGAGGCAACAAAAGCAATGATGTTTGACCAGGATCTGCCAAATTCTTTATGGGCAGAAACTACCTCCATTGTCGTGTATATTCAGAACAGGTGTCCACATGCTATCTTGAAGGAAAAGACTCCTGAAGAGGTCTTCTCAGGGATCAAACCTGAAGTAGGGCATCTAAGGATATTTGGGTGTCTTGTGTATATTCATGTCCCTAAGGAAAAGACGACAAAGATGGAACCCTCAGGCAAGAAAGGGGTTTTTGTGGGGTACAGTGAGAACTCCAAGGATTACAGGATTTATGTACCAGGTCAGAGGTAAATAGAGGTAAGCAAAGATGTGACTTTCCATGAAGAAGCCACATTTAAGAAATCTAGAGAGCTTCAATAGGAAATAGAAGCAGTTTAGTCAGCTTCACCTTCTTCTGAAAATGAAGAGTTAGATGATCAGAGGGAGGAACCTTGTGAAGGGCCAATTAATGAGCCCCTAGAACTTGCTGAAGTGTTAGAAATAACTCTTGAAGAACCTCCAGCCAAAAGGAAGCCAGAGTGGCTTAAAGAAATAGTGCAGGAAGCAGAAAGGATAGTTGCTCCCAAAGGAACTTTCAAGGAAAGGAAGAGGTCTCATAGGTTTGGAGGCTATGTTGCACTGATGAGCAACATTAGTGATGCCAAACCTTCTTCATTTGAAGAAGTAGATAAATTACAAGTATGGAAGGATGCCTTGCTTGAGGAATATAGGTCTATTATAAAGATCAATGTTTGGGACATTGTGTCGGGGCCAAAAGACAACTCAATGGTTTCTTCCAAATGGATCTATAGGATCAAACATGTAGCTAATGGAAGTGTGGAAAAGTTCAAAGAAGGATTTGTAGCTAGAGGCTTCACTCAGAAAGAAGGAACCAACTACAAAGAGAATTTTTCCCCTGTAGCTAGGTATACCTCCATTCGAACTATTATTGCTTTAGCTTCCATTCTTGGTTGGAAGCTACATTACATGAATGTAAAAACAACATTTTTGAATGTAAAGATTGAACAGGAGGTCTTTGTGGAACAACCAGATGGTTTTGTACTGCATAACAAAGGCACTCATGTATGCAAGCGAAGAAAGGCCTTGTATGGTCTTAAGCAGGCTCCCATAGTTTGGTATGACAAGATTGATGGATTTCTTAAAAGCCTGGGATTTCAGAAAAGTGATGCTAATGCAAATCTGTACTTCAAGGTAAGAGGTAACCAACCTATTATACTAATCATGTATGTTGATTATCTCTTTCTAACAGGAGATAAACAACTAATAGCCTGGTATAAGAGGGAGATAACCTCAAAATTCGAGATAAAATACATAGGCTTGATGCATTACTTCCTATGATTGGAAGTATGGCAAAGACAAGGCGAGATATTTCTGGCACAAGGAAAATACACAGTGGATGTACTAAATAGGTTTGGTATGATGGATTTCAAATCCATGTCTACTTCGATGGTTACCAACCTGAGGAAGCTGCATGATTCTAATACAGGTTTAGATTTGGTGGATCCCACCATGTATAGGCAGTTGATTGGATCATTGATGTACATGATTCACACTAGGCCAGATATATGCTATGCATTGATTGCAATGAGTCAGTTCATGATTGTTGGTTCCTAACCCGCACATAGGTAGAACAATATATTCGGATGTAATAAATGTCAATATTAATAAGGCCTTTCAATAAAATAGAATAAGGCGGATGTAAGAAGACCTAATAGAAGCTTCCGCTTCTAGAAGGATCTTCTTCTAGATGCTTCTTTTTAGTATAAATAGGAGTTGAGGGTATGAGAACCCTAGCTTGGATATTATTGTAATAGAGCTCTGCTCAACTGGAGGTTGCCCCCTCGAAGAGGACCATGAACATTGCTTTCAGATTCAAAGTGTTATTTATGTTGTTATTTTTATATCATTTCAGTGTTATTGCGGTGAATATTCTAGTTATATTGTTGTTATTCTGCCATTACTAGCATTTTATTTCAGTTCTGCATAAATTTTATATCTGGTATATTACAAGTGGTATCAGAGCACTTTCCTCGGCAGAAAGTGTGGGTTAAATTTTTTTTCAGGGTAGAGACATATTCCGACGTCTTTAAGCTATAGAGATCTGTCATTACGTGCATAAACTCGTGATTGAGGGATTCATACATGCAGGAAATACAAGTCGTACTTAAGCGCACATCTGTTGACCACCCTTGTAGCCCCTGTTGGTACCCCTTCGAGTGGTAGCGCATCAGAAAACACCTGTGTATGGATCGACCTAGATTACTTGAAGCCCTCTTTAGATAAACTGATTGGCCGCCTGACTGCTATAGTGTCACTGAGAAAAGCACTCAGGAAGATACTCTCTAGTACCTGGGTAGTCGAGTAGTACGGCTAAGGGTACGGTCTGTCCTCCTTAGTTAGTGCCCTGAGATATTGGGCCGAGTACTACTGTTGGACCCCGCACGTATATCAGAGAGATATAGCACATGGCAAACCCTTGTCTGTAGAACCCTTAAATACCTCACCCTTGGGGGACATAAACATAAAAAAATTAAAACAGACAAGATCCATTGCCGCGCAACTGTGTTCGGGATGCCAAGTAAATTCACCTTTCATTCTGGTTAAGCATTTGGGCATTTCCTCTCTGCAGTATTCTTTAGACCAGAGTATAACTCTTTAAAAAAAAAAGAAAAAGAAAAAAAGTCTGGAATTTTTTTCACCATTATTTGAGACCTATTCCATTGGATTCATCTCCTCGCCCTTATCACATTCATCCATATCATTTTTTTGGCCATTTTTTTTTACCTCGCTCGCCCCTTTTCAGTTTCCTCATCCTCATGGCCCATACTCGTAGCCAAGACTTGGAAGCTCGCTTCAACACCTTGCAATCGGGTCTCATTGAGACCCAACAAGAAGTGAAACAACTCAGTGCCAATGTTGCCGCCATCAATACAACCATGCAGTCCTCAATGGGGGAAATCAAACAAGGCCTCACCACCCAGCTTGAATCAGTCTTTTCGGCACTCTGCACCAAACTGCATATCCCTACAGATAATACTTTCTCTTCCTCACCTCCACATACTGAAGGTAACCATTCCTCTCATTCCCATACCTTGCAGAACCATAACTTTCAACGTGACCTACGCCTTTCGTGGGTGGATGTGACCAAATTTGATGGCTCAGACCCCACTAGTTGGGTAACCCAAATGAAACATTACTTCTATTTATATGGAATTACAGATGACTTGGCCAAACTCTGATATGGTGTTCTCTATCTAGATCAAGAATGTTGGAAATGGTGGCAATGGAGAAAAACCTCTCGTCAAGGGTATATTGCTTGGACACACTTTGTGGCAGAGATTTATGAACGCTTTGACACTGACACCAACCATTTGGGCCGTTTGACAAAGTTGAAACAATTAGGAACAGTGGAAGACTTTATAGATGCCTTTGAGTGCCTGGCTTTTAGAATAAAGGGCATGTCTGATGCCTTTTTCTAAGAGTGTTTTATCAGCGGCCTCAAGGATGAAATTCGGGCCCATGTCCTCATGGCTTGGCCTGAGAGTTGGGTGGAGGCTACCAAAAGAGCTAAATAAGCACAACAGGTTGTATCTGCTCAAAACCACAAACCCTCCTTTATCCGTTGCCCTAAACCAGTAAATCCCACTACTCCCTCTGCTCCACTAAAGATCCAAAAATTGACCAGGGCTGAAATGGCTGAACACCAACTCAAAGGACTTTATTATAACTGTGATGACAAATATTTCCCGGGCCACAAGTGTAAAGAACAAAATCTTTTTATGGCCATATCCGAGGAGATTTCAGAAGAAGATGAATAAACTCCCTCTATGTCTGAGTCACCTGAATCCACTGACATAACCCCTCCCTCAGACCCTCCCGAAGTAGAACTGGTCATTTCCCTCAATGCTCTCACTGGCTTCTCTGCTCCCCAAACCCTCAAGCTAATCAGTTACATCAAGCATCAGAAGGTGATCATTCTGGTTGATAGTGGCAGCACCCATAATTTTATTCATTTTTGCATTGCCCAAGAAACTCATTGCTACATCCATGCCATCAATAATTTCCAAATCATGATTGCCAATGGTGGTTCCATGAAATGTGGAGGGCGTTGTGAAAATGTGCGTCTCCAAATTGGTGACTACCACCTGAAATCCCATATGTTTGCTATTGACATGGGAGGTTGTGACATTCTATTGGGTGGAGACTGGATAAGGACTTTGGGTCCCATTCTCATGGATTTTAAAGACTTAACCATGCAATTCGACCAATAGGGTCACCAATATAAGTTCCAAGGCATCACTACCGGTTCACCTGAGATCATTAGTTTCCATCGCATGGAAAAGATGCTCAAAAAGGGTCATTTTGGTGTTATCTCCCAACTCCATGCCATACAAGCAATAGAGACACCCTCGGTACTGTAAGACCTCCAAGCCATTCTTTCTAAACATCAATTGGTATTTTCCACTCCCCAAGGCCTCCCTCCTTCCCGTGGTGTTCATGATCATTCCATTCCCCTTGTACCCGGAAGCCTTCCTCCCAATATCCATCCGTATCGTCACCTCTTTTCCCAAAAAAATGAAATTGAGAAAATGGTCCATGAACTCCTTAATGCAGGTGTTATCCTCCCTAGTACGAGCCCCTACTCATATCCTATGGTCATGGTCCTGAAGAAAGAAGGTTCTTGGCGAATGTGTCCTGACTTTTGTGCCCTCAACAAACTTACCATCAAAGACAAATTCCCCATTCCTGTCATTGATAACCTCCTGGATGAATTGAGTGGTGCCCAATTCTTCACTAAACTAGATCTATGTTCGGGCTACCACTAGATATGTATGAAAGAGGCAAACATTCCCAAGACTGCCTTTAGAACTCATGAGGGCCACTATGAATTTTTGGTCATGCCCTTTGGCTTGTGTAATGCCCCCTCCACCTTCCAAAGCCTCATGAATCATGTCTTCTGTCCTTTTCTCTGCCATTTTGTCTTAGTTTTCTTTGATGATATCCTCATCTATAGCAAAACCTGGACAAACCATCTTGCTCATGTGGATCGAGTTCTCCATCTACTCTCTTAGCACCAACTTTTCCTAAAATAGTCTAAATGTGCTTTTGGGGCCTCATAAGTAGAATACTTGGGTCGTCTTGTTGGCAAAGATGGGGTCAGGGTGGATCCTAAAAAGATTGAAGCTATGCAAGACTAGCCTCACCCAAAGACTCTTAAGAGCTTGCGTGGATTTCTAGGCTTAACAAGGTATTATCGCAAGTTTGTTAATAATTATGGGAAGATTGCAGTACCTCTCAATGCTCTCCTAAAAAAGAACTCTTTCAATTGGACTCCAGCCGCTACTCAAGATTTTCAGACCTTGAAGATGGCCATGTGCACCACTCCAATGCTTGCCCTTCCCGATTTCACAAAGACCTTTGTGTTGGAATGTGATGCCTCGGGGAAAGGAATTGGTGTTGTCCTTATGCAAGAGGGTCGACCTTTGGCCTTTACCAGCAAGCAACTATCTGAAAGAAATCTAGGAAAATCCATCTATGAAAAGGAAATGTTGGCTATTCTCCATGTCGTGGATCCGTGGCGTCCTTATCTATTGGGACAACATTTCCAAATTAAGACAGACCATCAAAGCCTCAAGTATTTTCTGGAACAACACATTTCCTCCCCAGAACAACAAAAATGGGTGACTAAACTCTTTGGATATGATTATGAGATCATTTATAAGAAAGGCAAAGACACTGTGGTTGCGGATGCACTTTCCTGAAAATATGAAGATGAAGGATCCCTTTTTACTCTTTCATTCATTGTACCAGATTGGCTCCAAGCTATTCGCCATGAATGGCTACAAGATCCCAAAAGTTCGCAGTTGATCCACCAATTGTAGTCCAAGGCTCCAGCTTCCCCAGGGTACTCTTGGCTCCATGAGGAACTTCGATACAAAGGCCGTTTGTATTTAAGTAAAAAATCAAAGCTTAAATCCACGGTACTTTCTGAGCTTCATGCTACACCCACAACAGGGCACTCCGGGTTCACCAAAACCTATGACAAGGTCAAATGTTCCTTTTTCTGGGATGGTATGAAATAGGACATTCGTAATTTTGTAGCTGAATGTGATGTGTGTCAAAGCAACAAGGGAACCCAAAATTACGTTTTCCTTTGGGGCCAATCGAAGGCGCACAGTGAAATTGACTCATAGTCAAGATCCAGCTACACATTTCACTTGCCCTGTGCCTCGAACGAACGATTCCAAGGTGGTACAATCCCATATCCTTCCGCTTCGTTCCCGTTAGGTAGTGACTACTTGCTTGACTTGCCTCTAGAAGATGGAAAGGGATGGATAGCGAATTAAAGAAAGCAAGGGAGGGTAATTTACTGCTCGTTGGGCACACTACAACCACTCCTGATTCCACCTGTTATTTGGAAGGATATCTCTATGGATTTTATTACCGGCTTACCCAAATTGGGAAATAAATCCGTCATCATGGTGGTTGTTGATCACCTTTCCAAGTATGCTCATTTCTGCACCCTTCAACACCCATTTACAACATCCACAGTGGCTCACATCTTCATGGATCATGTCTTCAAGCTTCATGGCATGCCACACTCTATTGTTTCTGATCGCGACCCAACTTTCACAAGAAAATTTCGGCAAGAACTATTCAAGATACAAGGCACCGAATTGCACCTCAGCACAACTTATCATCCCAAGACTGATGGCCAAACGAAAGTTGTCAACAAGTGTTTGGAAACATATTTGAGGTGTTTTGCCTTGGAAAAGCAAAATCAGTGGGCTCAATGGTTACCCTTAGCTGAATGGTGGTACAACACTTCATACCATACAACTACGCACATGACTCCTTTTGAAGCGGTATATGGACAAAAGCCACCTTCAGTTCTCTCATACTTACCGGGTGCCTCGAAGGTCCAGGTGGTTGACCTAACACTTACAACTCGAGAGACTATTCTCCATACCCTCAACAAGAATTTGGTCATGGCACATAATCGCATGAAGCAACAAGCAAATCAAGGTCGCTCTGAACGTCAATTTGCAGAAGGGGATAAGGTGTTTCTTCAACTGCAACCTTACAAGCAAACTTCCCTCAAGGTCGAGCATTGTCAGAAGCTAGCGCCCAAATTTTATGGTCCTTATACCATACTCAAGCATGTGGGACAATTCGCCTATCAGTTAGATTTTCCCAACAATTTGAAGCTACATCCTGTTTTTCATGTTTCATGCTTAAAGAAGGTGATTGGAGCTAAGTGCCAAATTCAAACCAACCTTCCAGAATTAACTCAAGAAGGATCCATTTAGCTACAGCCAGAAGCAGTTTTGGACCAACGTGAGCATTGCCTACGTCAGAGAACCATCAAGGAAGTGCTAGTACAGTGGAAATATACAACTCCAGTAGATGCCACTTGGGAACCAACTACCGTTCTACAACAATTTCCTCATCTCAAGCCTTGAGGACAAGGTTGTTTTTAAGGGGGCGGACATGTTAGGTTCCTAACCCGCACATAGGTAGACCAATATATTTGGATGTAATAAAGGTAAATATTAATAAGGACTTTCAATAAAATAGAATAAGGCGAATGTAAGAAGACCTAATAGAAGCTTTCGCTTCTAGAAGGATCTTCCTCTAGATGCTTCTTTTTAGTATAAATAGGAGTCAAGGGTATGAGAACCCTATCTTGGATATTATTGTAATAGAGCTCTGCTCAACTGGAGGTTGCCCCCTTGAAGAGGCCCGTGAACATTGCTTTCAGATTCAAAGTGCTATCTCTGTTGTTATTCTTATATCATTTCAGTGTTATTGTGGTGAATGTTCTGGTTATATTGTTGTTATTCTTCCATTACTAGCATTTTATTTCAGTTTTGCATACATTTTATATCTGGTATATTACAATGACTGAACCGAGACAGAGACACTGGGTGGCAGAAAAGCACATCTTGAGATATCTCAGAGGGACCATTACTTATGGTCTGAGATATACATCCAGTGGTGGTTTATTTCTACATGGGTATGCAGATGTTGACTGGGAAGGAAGCCCAGTGGATCGGAAGAGTACTTCTGGATACTGCTTTAGTTTAACATCCGCTATAATCTCTTGGTCAAGCCGGAAGCAGGGATCCATTTCACAGAGTACAACAGAGGCTGAGTACATTGCAGCAGGTGATGCTAGCAAGGAAGCGATATGGCTCAGAAATTTGGCTTCAGGGTTGTTTGGTGACAAGCTCGAGACGACAGTGGTTCACTGTGATAATCAAAGTTGCATAAAATTGACAGAGAACCCGGTATTTCATGACAGGTCAAAACATATTGACATGAGATGCCACTACATCTGAGACTTGGTCCAGAGAAAAACTGTAAAGTTACAGTACATAGCCACGAGCAAGTAGGTTGTTGATATCCTGACCAAGCCTCTGACCTCGAGACAATTTGTACAACTAAGATTCAAGCTTGGTGTGGTTGCGAATGAATCCCTCGCTGAGAGGGAGTGTTAAATTTGGTAGCATCGACAGTCATTCTCCAATGAGAGGCCATATGGGCCACCCTGAGGCTAGCTAGGGAGATTTGAAGAATCAACCAGTCTTGTGAGGTATTGACAAAAGCCAAGGGGAACGTACAACCTCTATGAGTCAAACCAAAAGTCAGGATGAACAAGATGCTATGTGAGTCTAATGAAAAAGTCAGGGGGAACGTACAACCTTTGTGAGCATAGACAAACTAGTGCAAAAGTCAAGGGGAATGTACAACCTCTGTGAGCATAGACAAACTAGTGCAAAATTTAGGGGGAACATACAACCTCTGTGAGCCTAGTCAAACCTTGTGAGCCATGAGAAAAAGTCAAGGCATCTAGCAAAAGTTAGGTTGAATATAAAATTCCTATGAGATAGAAACAAACGATATTCCTAATATTTTAAATGATATAAATGTATTGATCTAGTGCATTGGCACGTGTAACATTATCCACCGTGAAGATAATTTTGAATTGCCTTGTAAAGAGTCGAGTTGTAAATGAAGTGTCAAGTCTAGTTCTATTTTAGAACTAAAGTGTAATGTTGAGTTGTAACTGAAGTCTCAAGTTTAGTTCTATTTTAGAGCTAAAGTGTAATGCTAAGTTGTAACTAAAGTCTTAAGTCTAGTTCTATTTTATAACTAAAGTGTAATGTTGAATTGTAACTGAAGTCTTAAGTCTAGTTATATTTTAGAACTAAAGTGTAATGTTGATTTGTCACTGAAGTCCTAAGTCTAGTTCTATTTTAAAACTAAAGTATACCAGTCTCAAGTCTAGTTCTATTTCTAAACTAAAGTGTAATGCTGAGTTGTAACTGAAGTCTCAAGTCTAGTTCTATTTTTGAACTAGAGTATACCAGTCTCAAGTCTAGTTCTAAGTTCGAACTGAAGTATGAAGCTGAGTTATGATTAAAGCATGTAAACAAGTTACTATTCCAAGCCTCTCCTCTTCTCCTCTTCAACCTATATAAGCAGAGGTTGACTCCACTCTTCAACACATTTTTGATATGCAGGTTAAGGGTGGAGCAATAGAGGCACATATCAGTGAGAAAGAGGTAGAATACCAAAGCAACATATTATTGTTGTATATCAACAATAGAGACAACATATCAGAGGTGTATTTCAGTAAGGTCTTTTAGGTCTTTGTCAGGTCAGAGTCATCTTGGAAAGCTCTTTAAGAGCATAACATTCATGGTGGATATTTGTAAGTGATCTTACATTATTAATGCAATAAAGGAATATCGTTTTCTAGGGTGTTTCTCCCTGTACAGGGTTTCCCCAGGGTATATGTGTTGTTGATGTGCATGCTTACTTATCTACATAGTTATTGCTATTCGGTTATGATTTGGTATTGTTGAAGTGTATTAAGATGGAATCAAAGTATTAAAGAAAATAAAAGAATTGATCTGCATAAGAAATCAAGCTCATAATTTAATAGGCAGTACTAGTGAAAGGCACTACATTCATGTCCTTTATTTCTACTTGAATCTTAGAAATTGTTTGACCCACATCATTATTCATCCCAACTCGCGATAAATGAAGGAAAAATGCCTCCTTTTGAAGTACTTCTAAAGCCCAAATAACATTTTGACCAAGATCATATTGTAGTTTCTCGAGATTTCAAATTTCTTGTACAAGCCCAAGTGATGTCATTGGTTTCCTCGTTGTTTTTCTTATTCGGTTAGTTATTGACCTTGCCAGAACAACAAGTTCCCTAGTTTTTGCATCCCTTTCCCCACCATGATTCAAAGACAATGGAGTGACTCAGTTTGCATTATTTCTTGTCAATGTTAAAATAATTTATTATAATGAGTGTAACACACCCAACCCCCTAAGTAACATTTTAAGGACTGGGGCATTGAAATTTTCTTTTTTTCAACTATATCATTACCTCTACTTGAGGGCACCACTTTATTTTGCTCGTCAAGAGATTTCCAATGACTACAATTATGCTTAATTATGAGTTCAGGATCAAAGGTCATGGCCTCCCATAGTTTCTTGGACTCACAAGGTCAACATCCAACACACTTCCAAGTGGCATCCACGTGACACTTCATCACCCACGCCCTCCATCATGGTGCCATTGTGGCACCTACCCGAACTCATCGTTGTGGAGCTTCTACCCACATAAGCCTATCGCCGTTGTCGAACTTCATTTCAGTGAAGTACCAACTACCCATTATGACTGTCCTGATGATGATTCACCTATCGACCCTTTTCCATATCCAATGGTCCTTAGGCCACCCGTTCTGCGGTCCTAGGTGAGTTGGCGATTCTAACTTACCTATAAGTTAACACTTGTCCCTTCTTTTACATTCATTAATGAATCATGGGAACATATCGCGGTTTTATAGTCAATATTAATGCTTCACCCCATACTGACCAATGGTCCAGATTTCCTACCCTTTTTTCCGATATCGACGCTCCGAACCAACAACCTACAAGTTTGAATCCTAAGCCCCGATGACAATGCACAAGGATCAAGGTTCTAGATCTTGTTGTCACATCCCTGACGAGATTCAAGGGTATCAACGGTTTCAGCCTATTTCATCATCGACACTCCTTAGGTTACATTTAACTTACAATTCCCTTACTTTCGACCATGATGCCCTGGGCATCAATGGTCCATAACCATTGGCCCATAGATCTCACATCCATCACTTAAAATGAAGGCTCAGAGAACCTCCTCGCCCAATGGGACCCACATTAGTCCCGTCAACCAATCTTCTAGTAATACCTATCACCACTTTCACACGTGGACTGCTGATTTGGCAGACCACATCATCATGAAATCCTCATCCTCCTTCATAACATACGTGTGATCTTCCAAATATCGATGATGGAGGATACACTCACATTAGGCACAGACCGATGGTTCTTGTCAATTATTGTACCACTTCGTCATTGGTACTTCCCTGGTGAAAACTTCCTCTTCCCACTTTTGATCACCGACGATAATGCACGTGGCATTGACGATATAGATCTCTCCTTATTGTCTTGACCAGGTCAACGAATGTCATTCTCTCTTCGACCTATTATCCCCAATTTCTATGGATAGCTAAGGAGATGATGTCTTGAGTCCCTTAGGTTGTAGACATGGAGTACCGAGAGACAAATGACTGACAACATCCACATGCACAGATAGAGACCCACTTCACCACCACACATCATGGAATCGTCGTGATGGCATTCACCACATCAGCTTGCTTCCAGAAGACAATGGGTCTTGCTCCATGAGGTACAAGTCAAGTATTGTGGTAAGTGTCACTTTAGTACTTAAGGTATTTGAGTATGTTTCATTAAAGCTTCTCTTGATGATATAACTTATTCTGGAAATTATTCTCTTTGCCCTGTTTCACCTTGGTGGTTGAAATTGTGGCCTAGTAAGCGGTCACCCTTGGGAATGGGTTTGCTACTAGGAGGTCCCATTGATGATTCATCATATCATTCCCGATCATACTTATTACTTTTCATACTTCACCCCTTTTTCGTCTCCTTATCTTTTGGGATTTTTGAGTGTACTGACCTAAGAAGGGATTGTACCTCATTTTGTGGGAAGAAGGGGATGAAGGCCCAGTGAGAATGTAGCTGGAAAAATACAAAAGAAAAACTATAACCTTCCATATTCTCTCTTAAGGAGGTCTTGAGAACAATGAAACGTTTCTCCTAAAAGATCAAAGACCTGCAAGAAACACATTCATATTATAGACATCTCACTTGTTGAGGGATCTACACAAGTGCATTACAACCTTTGCCTTACCCATATGCCACTTTGTGTACCTCTCGCCTCGAGTGACACTTTGGAATTCCCCCCCAAGATTTTTGTTATGCATTGGGAGTACCGAGTTGTTCTAGACTTTAATAAATTAATGGAAAATGAATGGGCTTGGAAAAAAGATGCATTGAAAATGAACATGCAACACACCCCCTACAAAGGCACCCATAAATGAGACTGTGAACCCTTGTATATCATGAACCCCATGCCCAAAAGTATTACCCCCCATCCACTTCATCTTCTCCACATGATTTGAAGAGGGTCCACTTAGGAAACACTCCTTGACTTAAGGAATGATTCACCCAATAGGTCACCTCGTCAACCCTCCCATACCTAAACTTCACAAATTGCATAAGGTATTTGAGCAATTGTTTAATTTGATAAGGTAGTTTTGAGGCACATGTTTAGGTGTATCTTGTATCATATGTGATTTTACTTTCCATGACACATTTGACTTTAGATCTTTGTAGGATGCACTTGTCTATCTTTCCAGGACCTTGTTTGATGGATGCCTTGGAGGAACAAGCCCATCTTGGGCCTTCATTAGGGATTGAAGCCCATAGAGTGGATGCCATGACCTACAACACATGAGAAACTAGATCTTAGATGTTGACTTTGGAGGCAAGGGAAGGCACCTTGGATGTGATACCTAACCCATATTAGCCCAATGTTTGGCCTCTAAAGGTCAAAACGTCACAATGGGAGAGCTTGATGTCACCCTTGGGCTAGGGTTTTGATGATGATGGTGAATTTATATGATGATTTGGCACACTGTGATGGGGAGAAGTCCTTGCATCATAGAGAGATAGCCTTTGGAGGCTCCACGTTTTCTTCTCCAAGGTCAACGACTTGCTTAAAGTGCCAATATGTCACCCTTTTAGGGTATGACATCATGTCTCTAGGGTTTCTTTGTGTAAACTCAAAATTGTAATGTAAAGGGGAAAAATAAAGGGGAATGGCTCCCTTATTTTGTGGTTTACCCTAATTTTATGTGAACAAACAAATTTTAGAGGTCTTCTATAAATAAAGGCCAAAATCATATCATTTAAACATAGCTCTTTCATGTGAGAAAGACTACTTGGCTAAAAAAAAATCCCTCTTGGGGAAATTTGGACTATATCTCTCTTATGAAACTATCTTTTGGTGTTTTCTCTTGGTATATTGTGGAGCTAAGGTGGTGTGCACCTCTTGGAGGCTTGATTTGTTTCTTTCAATGGATAATTATTGGTAACTTAGGGTTTGTTCATGCTATTTTGTGGAATTGGTAAGGAAATTTATGCACTTTGTTGGTATGTTCTTATAGTTTCATTGATATTATTGTCTTAAACCCTTGTATGAGTATAAGGGAATACACCCTCCACCAAGGTTCATCTTATTTGCTAGTTGATAAGACATTTTTTACAAGGTTGGTAGAAGGAGTAAAAGGGCTTACACCCTCCTAGACTTAAGTTTGTTGGTTTTTCATGCTCTAGGGAGTAGAAGGGCATACACCCCTAGATATATTGTTGATCCAACCCTTATAACCAAGACTCCATTTACCCAATAGATTAAAGGCACTAATCTGGAAATTTCATTGGAGAAACAAAATAGTTACATTGGATAACATGTTTTGTTGAGATATTTCAATTGTCTAAAGTGGATTCAGTTTTACATGCTTTTAGCTTGCTTGAGCCACTAGGGTGTCTATCTTAGCCAAATGAATCTTATTTTTGTTATAAATTTATGTTACAGACATTATGGTTGCAACAAACTCATTTAAATTTATTTCTCTTACTCACTATTCAACTGTAAAAAATTGCTAATAAGTTGCCATAGTAATCTACTAATCATTGTGCATCTTTTGGGTGGTTTACTTATGATTTTTTATGGTTGAATATTTCTTCTGTAGCAATTGTTTGCTACAGACATAAGGCTGCCATAATACTTTGCTGATAACTTCATCTAGCATCCCTAATTCACCATCAAAGTTCATGCTTAAGTATTGGAAAGTTATCTACTATTTTAGTACTTCATTGTCCAATAAATATTTGGTAATTTTGATGGTTAAATATGCAGTAACTAGATCTTATTCTTGCTGATATATATTCTTGTTTACTGCTGCAATATAGGAAAACAATATTTTCTTGCTTGTCCACTTCATTTTTGGGCTTGTATCTCAATTTTTTCTCTTGTCTCAGGCAGGTGTAACACTTTGATGCAGGTACTCAAGTCTTTGGAAACCATTTACCATCATCAAGACTCATTTGCAAGCCCTCGTAATTCTTCCATAATTGACCTAAGGGGTTCCTCTCAACATCTCTTCATCTTTTGTATCAGTTCCCCTAGGGTCACCCGGGATTCCCCCCTTTAGGTGATCTCATCATCTCTAAAGAGAGGGGGGTAGTTATCTAAGGTGACAATAGATAGTTATTCCCATAGTTGTCTCACCTTTGTAGATTGGGTTGGGATTTTCCCAACCTACAATCTATGTGATAAAATGACCTTTATTGTTGTCACCGAATTTTTACAATTTTTGGCTCTTGATCATTCTCGATGATAGATATTTGTCAAAGAAGGGCTAAGATTCACTCATCCCACCAAATCGATAGTCATAATTTCTCCCAACTCATCTCACGACTTCTCGACTAGTTAGCCCACTCATTGGGACTTAGTCATTTTTCAGGTTTTTCCAAGACCTGTCCAGGCACTCTAAGGTCTACAAACACTCTCTTACCATTGTTGGTGTCTCAACCTCATGAATGTGTAAGAACTTACAGATATTAAAATATCTCCACGATAGATTAGAGTTTTTCTCAGGATTCACGGTCCTCCCTTTCTTACAAAGAATTTTTTGGTTTGCAAGGCACCCCATCACTGATTGAATGGTATTTTTTTCCATGTCCTGCAATCTTTCCTCTAACACCACAAGGTCTTTGGGGACACACAAATACACACTCATTCATTTTCACAATTTAACGCATAAATTAAATTCCATGGTAACATAACCAATTTCTCAGATATTTCACATAATCATTTGTAAGAATTTACATTTCCCATTGTATCAGACATTTACATACGCATATCATTCATATTCAATTTTAACAAGCTAATTTAAACACTTATCTAATAAGGAAATTTTCCAACACCAAATGAATAAGAGAGGATGCCTTTTCACCCAACCTTAGGCCTTAATATAGAGTGCCTTCCTACAGTATGCCACCCCCATTCCAAGCCATGATACCACCAAGGAAAGTTGACTCAACTATGTTTCAAGATTATGATGATCCAAGAAGGTTACTCTCCTTCCCCCTCTGACATAATAGAATTTTCCCACCTCCCACTAAGCTTAGGGTCTGTACAGGTTTATCACGTGGTTTTTCAACTGGATTTCCTCTGCACAAGGGAGTCCCTTCTAGTAAGCACCAAGATATATCCCACTATTACTTCAGCTTAGGATCTAGGTCTTCTTTGATCAAGGTGATCATCAAAAACTTAGACAAGATTCCTCTTTTCTTCAAGGAAAGCTCTTATTTTTCCTCTATCTTTGATCAGTGTTCTTGAATGTCTCTGTGCATTGTATTTATCAGCACATGAGTTTTCAACACTCACATGCTCTGCTTGTTCTCTAGATCATTTTTTTGTTTGTGTGTGTGCACCCTTGCGTGCGTTCTCCTCTTCTCTACTCTCTGTGTTGTTGTTCTGTTTATTTTTGGTGGTGTTTTTCCACCTTTTTCCTCAATCCTTTCTATTCCCATCAGTACTATCATGGTTCTCATTCTAAAGAGGCAGATCCACAGAGGCTTGTTTTCAGATAATTTAACTGTCCCTTCCCTTCTTCAAGGAGCCAAATTGCAACAGTCACTAAATGTTCCGACCACCCCTACAAATTCTTTTATTGTTCACATGGCTCTGCACATGTATGGTACACTGAAGGTGTAAGGTTATTCTTAGCAAACATAAGTAAGCTTGTTAGAAAAGCTTCTTGATTTCCTCACTAATTCATTTCAACTTCTTCTGCACTCATGCATTTAATCAATCCATGCTTCATCAACTTCCTTTGGTGTATCATGTCCAATATTGTCAAGGTTGTTCCCTCTCAGTCCTAGGTTTGGTGTTTTTATTAGATTAAAAATAGTCACATGTTCCATAACATAAATTATGTAATATTAACATAATTATAGTCTCACAGAAAAATGAGACCTTATAGTCTCACAGAAAAATGAGACCTTACGTTCCCCTCCCCCTTAAAGAAACATCGTCCTCGGTGTTTAAACCACCATGTATATAAAATTATATAGTAAACAAAAATGGGTATGCCAATATCATGGCATATTCCAACTCCCATGTAGCTTCATTGGGTCCAAAGTGCTTCTATTGCACCTTGAACTGCATGATGGATTGGTTTTGGAGCATTGTTTCTTTCTTTTCCATGATGCATTGAGGTTTGCACTAGAATTCTTCTTCTGGTTCCACCTATTTTACAGTCTAATGAATAACATAATTAGAATCGTGTACATATTTCTTTAACAAAGACACATGGGATACATTATGATCTCTAACAGTAGGTGGTAAGGCAAGTCTATATGATATTGGTCCTATTCTAACTGGGATTTCAAATGGTCCACAATATCGAGGATCCAACTTAGCACACATCCCCATTTTCAGGGAACTTCTTTTGGGTTTCACTCAGAGGTACACATGGTCTCCCACTTCGAATTCTTTGAGCGTTCTCTTGCTATCAGCGTAGCTCTTTTATCTATCTCGGGAAACCTTCAGGTTTTTCTTTATCTTGATCATAACCTGTTCCATCTCCTTTAACAATTTTGTCCCAATTGTAATTTTTTCCACTGGATTGTCCTAACTAATCAGAACTCTACACTTTCTACCATACAGAACCTCAAATGGGCTTATATTCAATGATTCTTGATAACCATTGTTATACACGAATTCTACCAATGATATATATATTCTTCCCATTGCTTGGGTTGGTGCATGACATGCATCCTTAACATTTCTTCTAACACTCTATTCACCCTTTAGGTAAAACAATGTATTTGAGGATTGTAGGCCATGTTAAATTCTAATCGCATTTCGAAGCTTGTAAACAAGTGTTTCAAGAATTTCAATGTGAACTTAGCATCCCTGTCTGAGATTATGGTTTTGGGAAAACCATGCATTCTGAAAATTTCTTTCATAAAAAAAGTGGCAATGTCTAAATATTTAGAGGTAGATTCTATAGGAATAAAATGAGCTTCCTTGCTCAACTTATCCACTACAACCATGATTTGGAAATGAAGATTGTCTTTGACTATTTTCAAATAACATTTGAATGTCTTACTTATCCATAAACTTCAATAACACTGATGAATAACTTGCGGAAATGAAATGTTGAAATGAAGTAAAGTAATATCGACAATAATTCAAATGGCACATAAACAATTTGTTAACGAATTTCACCCATCTTGGGCTACATCTCCGGGTCCCTTTTCAATTAGTGAGGCTGCTCTTTAATGCTCAAATGCCAAAATTATAATGAATGGACTTACACATACCAATTTTTTGAAGACATCCTTCAATTCTACTGCTAAATCCCCAAAAAAGAGATCACCAATGAAATCCTCTCGAAATTATGATAAAAATGAGTAAAAACTTGATTATGTTTTGAATAGGTGCTTAAAGACCCCCTTTTGCATGCATAACAAGACTATGGGTCTCATACATAGAAAATGGAACTATGAATTTCATACAAATCACTTTTACATAAAAATGACATCACCATCATATTCCTCTCGAAATTATGAGAAAAATGATTATAAAGACTCTATACTTCCCTCAAAGAACTCAATAGCACACAAAATGAGACAAACCCAAAACTAGGGACACCTCTTGCACGGTAATCAAGGAATTCATTTGTGGCATGGATTTCCATGTCACAAATTGGCACACAATATGATCTAGCACACAAATCCCCATCCCATTGTGTMAAGCACATGAGTTTACATAGGGCTAGGAATCTGTGGCATGGATTTCCATGTCACAAATTGGCACACAATATGATCTAGCACACAAATCCCCATCCTGTTGTGTCAAGAACATGAGTTTATAGAGGGCTAGGTCGGCCTAACCAAACCCCTATATACTCGAGACATTTGTTACAACTTTCAATATAATTTGATTGGGTTGTTTTAGAAACCAACACAAGTGGCACATTATTAAGGGAATATTTTCTACGTCGTTCAAATATTTTGGAAATATTCCACCATAGGTCATGGGTTCGATTCTCAGCAACCCAACTAATTTTATTCTCCCTTAGCCATTATTGGCCAATTAAAGAGTGCCATGTGACACTCTCTGATTGGTCCATATGTTGTCTTCTTCAACACCACATGATCTTCCACCTGCATGTATGGATCTACCACTTAGTGCTTTCCCATTGGTACAAGCCACCCTAATGACTGTACTTTCCACATCATCATATGGATGACACATGACACTTTTTTTATTGGTCCAACTGGGCCCTAAAAATGTCATTTTTGGGTGACATGTGGCACTTTATTGTGTTGCCATGTAACCATGCTAACTTCAACATGAAGTAAATATATCATTTTTACAACTTGTATGGATAGGCCACGTGGCATCCTATGGGCATAGGCTTCCACATGGGACCCCCTTCTTTGAATTTTCTTGTAAACTTCAAACAACCATAACTTTCTCATACAAAATCCATTTGAGCCATTTCAAATTGTGTTGGAAAACGCTCTTTCAGATCTTCACAATGGAGTCATTTTCAAAATCATTTGAGGATATCAATTTTTGAGCATTTTTGGCTCCTCTTAGATCTCTTTGAGCATTTTGGATCCTCCTAGATCACACATTCCTACTAAAGAACTTTTGGACCTCCAAAAGTATGGATCATTCATAAATAAAGTGAGGGAATTGTTGCCTCACTTGTCAAGTATCATCGATCCTTCGTTGTTGGATAACGTGCACCTGACTCACCACAAGAATAATGAACACTGAAAAAACATTGTTGACCAAGTTAACCATTCCTTTAAATTCACAAACTATGCCATGTATTGTTGCAGTAGCTAACCATACTCCACTAATTAGTAATAAATTGAAAACAAAATTGAATATACAGATGAAAAAAGAAGGAACCATCAACATATGTGTCCTTCTTAACATGAACACCATCAACTAAAGGACATGTTTTACTTACAACTGTAGGCTATAAATATGGTTAATGGATACTAGCAGTAACTAGCACTTTCACATGCTCTGTAGTGACAAATGTCAAATTAGTCTTCATCTGATGAGCTATCACAATGAACTGAATCCCATCCTTGAAAATATGATACTTGTTCCTTTCCTTGTAGAAAATGGCCTTCCTGTCATACAAATATGGACTTACCAAAACCATCCTACATATGTCAAGTGGAACCATGTCTAACTCTACCTCATCAATGAAACTGGATGTGATCTCAAAATATAACTTGAATTTCTTAGTTACATGTAACTTAACATTATCACAAATCCATCACAAAGGTTATGGTCATGGATGGGGCCTAGTTTCCAATCCCAACTTCTAAACAACTTTCTCTTAAATAGTATTTACTTGTGATCCACTATCAACAAGTGTACCAATATTAGTGTGCTTTGAGATAACTTATAAATGAAATAGGTAATTTATTTTCCTTCCATTAGGGATTACTTTATCCTTTGAAGAAGAAGTACGTGAACTGAAACTTGCAACAAAATATTTACCTTTGATGCCCATAGTTGTAACCTTAGTTTCACCCTCAGAATATGATCTAAGATCATGAACTATGGTCATATCATTCTCTTTCCCCTTCATAGGTTGAGCCCACTTTGGCTTCAATTCTAGATGCAACTTCCAACAATGCTTCTCACCATGTCCTTTCAATTTTCTCTTCATCCTTCTTCACTGTAGTTGTCCTCTTACTCTTCCCTTTTTTCTTTGATTGTTCCTCAAATTCATGTCCCTCCCCAAACACATCCTCAACAACATGTTTTCCTATACCAGCTTCAAGATGAGTAGCTTGAACTGATACTTTGTCAATATTAGTAGGATTAAACATTAATATAGTATGGAAAATATATGAGTACATACCATTGATGTATTTTAGAAGAGTCTTAGGAGTATGTAATGGAATTCCCAAAGACAATGCCTTCCTCTTAACTTCCAATGTATAAGCTTGAACATTTTCCCCTTTTCCTTGTCTTAGATGTTGCCAATCAATCATTGATGTTTACATATAAGCTAATGAATAAAATTTATTTCTTAATGCAACAGTAAATTCAATCCAGGAAGAAATTCTTTTACCATGTTGAATAAGATCAACTTGTGTCCGACTCTCCCACCATATCAAAGTTGTGCCTCTCAGAAGAAGAGTAGCCAACTATATCCTCAAAGTGTACTTTATGATTTTTTGTACCCTGCAATACACTTCAATTTGTTTGACCCAGTTATCCAACTTCTTTGCATTCAACTCTCTATCATAAACATGCAAATCAAACTTTACATTTAGCTTTAACAAAGGAAAATCATGAGAATGAGAAGACTTCTTAGAATTCTTTTTCCTCTTATGAGAATAATGTTCACTTTCATCAGAAGAAGATGATGATGATGATTATGATGATGGGGATGAAGGATGCTCTGGAGGTTCTTCACCTTCACCTTCTTCTTTAATTTCTTCGGTTTTTACCGATGTAGTTTCTCCCTTGTCCTTCTTTCGATCCTCATACATTTCTTCCACCATGGCATTCATCAAATTAAATGCCTCGAAGTAATCATCTTCATATTTGTGAGGACTTAACCTTCTTGGTGAATCCATATCTCCTCTTTGAGTGAAGCGCCTTGAACCAATTTCAGGATTATAACTTGCAAGCTTTCCTTCACCTTGCTTAGATTTAGACCTCGTAAGAATTCACTTGCAAATACATGTCAAAACCATGCTCTGATACTAACTTGATCTGAAAATCCTTAGATGTCAACATTAGTTCTTAAGTATATATAAACATCTGACCAAATTAAAAAATGAAGACCGTGTTCGACTATTTGCAAATAACATGTGAATGTATTACTTATCCATAAAATTCAATAACACTAATGAATAACTTGCAGAAATAAAATGTTGAAATGAAGTAAAGTAATATCATCAACAATTCAAATGGCACATAAACAATTTGTTAACCGAGTTCACCCATCTTGATCTATGTCTCTGGGTCCCTTTTCAATCAGTGAGACCGCTCTTTAATGCTCAAATGCCAAAATTACAATGAAGGGACTTACAAATATCATTTTTTTGAAGACAACCTTCAAGTCTACTACTCAATCCTAGAAATAGAGGTCACCAATGAATTCCTCTCAAAATTCAGACAAAAATGAATATAAACTTGACTATGTTCTAAATAAGTGCTTAAAGACCCCCTTTTGCATGCATAATGAGACTATGGGTCTCATACATAGCAAATGGATCTAAGACTTTCATACACAACACTTTTGGACAAAAAATACATCACCATCAGATTCCTCTCGAAATTATGAGAAAAATGATTATAAACACTCTATACTTCCCTCAAAGAACTCTATAGCATGCAAAACGAGACAAACCCAAAATTAGGGACACCTCTTGCATGCGAATCAAGGAAATCATCTATGGCACAAATTTCCATGTCCCAAATTGGCATGCATTACGATATGTCATGCAAATCCCCATCACATTGGGTCATGCGCATGAGTTTATATAGCGTTAGGTCGGCCTAACCGACCCCCTATATACCCGAGACATTTGTTACAACTTTATATATAATTTTCTTGGGTTATTCTAACAACCGACACATGTGGTGCAATGGTATGGGAATCTTTACTAAGTCGTTGGAATATTCCACCATAGGTCATGGGTTCAATTCTCATCCAACCCAATTAATTGTATTCTCCCTTAGCCATTATTGGCCAGTCAGAGAGTGCCACCTGACACTCTTTAGTTGGTCCACCTATTTCCTACATCAACGCCACATCATTTTCCACCTGCCTGTATGGATATGCCACTTGGAACTCTCCCATTCATCCACATCACCCTACTAACTGTACTTGCCACATCATCATATGGATGACATGTGGTACTTTTTATTGGTCAAACTAGACCCTTAAAAATTTCATTTCTGGGTGATATGTGACACGATCATGCTTCCACGTCACCATGATCGACGAGATCTTTCCAATGCAAATTGAACAGGCTCAAAATGAGTTCGTATGAGAAAGTTGTGGTCATTTGAATTTTACAAGAAAATTCAAAGTGGGGGTGCCATGTGGCAGGCCCACAGGATGCTGCGCGACCTGTTTGTACATGTTGTACAACTGATAGAGTGATGTCATGCTACATCTCTATGCAATGGAGTAATTTTCAAAAGAATTTGATAATACCAACTTTTAACCATTTTTGGATCCTCCTAGATCTCTTTGAGTGTTATGGATCCTCCTGAATCACTATTCACCCTTTCGGTTTGACCATTTGTTTGAGGATGGTAGGTTGTGCTAAATTACAATCATGTTTCCAGGCCTGCAATTTTTTTTTCCCGAAATTCGAGGTGAACTTAGCATCTCTTTCCGAGATTATGGTTTTGGGAAAACTGTGCAATATGAAAATTTCTTTCATAAAAACATTGGCAACATCTGTAACTTTAAAAGTACATTTAATAGGAACATAATGAGTTTCCTTGATCAACTTATCCATTACAACCATGATTGCATCATTTTTTTTGGTTGTCTTAGGTAGACCTATGATAAAATCCATGGAAACTACTTCCCATTTCCACTCTATAATTTTTAATGACTACAATAGTCCAACATGGTGTTGATTCTCAACTTTCACCTATTGACACTCTAAACACTTCACAATGTATTGGGAAATGTCTTTCTTCATTCAGGCCAATAATAAAGTTGTCTAACTATTGTCACCATTTTCTGGTAACTAGGGTAACCTACATATGGTATCCTATGGAATTTTTCCATAATCAAGGGCCTCAAATCCATTGAATTAGGCACATACAACTGATTTTTATACAAAAATAAGTTATCAACTCCAAGATGATATCATTCATACCTCTTTTCTCTAGGTTCCTAATAACCTTTCTTTCACTTGATTGAAGAAATCATCTTCCTGCAAGAGGGTTTTAATCCTCTGTTGAATGTCAAACTCTCGCACACTTGTTGTTGATAAGCATACAATCTGAAAAATTTGGTTGAGTGTGTCTGCTACTTTGTTATATTTTCATTTTCTGTGTTTGATTTCAAAATCAAACTCATTGATCAACACCATCCACTGGGCTTGCATAGCATTCAACCTCAACTGATAAAATAAAACTTCAGACCGCAATGGTCAGTCATGAGGATAAATATCCTCCCAAGCAGGTAGTGCCTCCACATCTTCAACCCATGCACAATCACCGCAAGTTCTAGATCATGGGTAACATACTTTTGCTCATGTTTATTTCATTTTTGTGACTCGTAACAAATCAATTTCCCTTCTTGCATTAGAACTCCATCGATTCCTTCTTTGCAAGCATCTATACATACCAACAAATATTTTTTCTAGATTTGCAATTCTTAGAACAAGTGCATCAGTTAATAGATGCTTCAACTGATAGAAGCTAGCTTCACACTATGGCGACCAATTTTTTTTTTTCCTTTTTATTTGCAGTGAGGTAATAGGATTACCGATCTTGGAAAATCCCTTTATGAACCTCTTTTAATATCTAACCAATCCCATGAAGGGTCTCACTTCTGTCACATCTCTAGGGGTATGCCAATCCATAATTTCCTTGATCTTTTCCGAGTCTATTGCCACTCCTTTAGCTAAGATTACATGACCTAGATACTGGATTTCCTTTTTATAGAAATCACACTTGTTGAACTTGGTGTAAAAATATTGTTCTCTTAACACCTGTAACACCATTCTGAGGTGTTCTTCATGCTCCTATCGATTCTTGGAATATACCAAAATTTCATCCACAAACACTAATATAAACTTGTCTAAATACTTACTGAGCACACTATTCATCAAGCACATGAATGTAGCTAGTGCATTCATAAGTCCAAAGAGTACCACAACAAACTCATAGTTCCCATAACCTTTACTAAAGACTATCTTCTGGATGTACTTATCAATGGTTATGACTTGGTGATATCCCGACCTCAAATATATCTTTGAGAATATTGTACCTCCCCTGAGCTGATAAAAAATATTGTCTATCCTAGGAAAAGGGTATTTTTTCTTGATGGTCATCTTGTTCAACCACTTATAATTAATACATAGTGTCAAGGTACCATCCTTATTCCTTACAAATAGGGTTGGTGCTCCCCACGGGGATACACTCGACATTATGTATACTTTATCCAAGATTTAATTTAGTTGTACCTTCATCTCTATCAACTTTGGCGTGCTCATCTTGTAAGGAACCCTCTATGTTCGTACTGCTCCAGGAACCAGATCTATTGAAAAATCGAGATCTCTTTTTTTAGGTAATTTAGGAACTTCTTCTGGAAATATATCTATGAACTCCCATAGCACTGGGTGATATTTAGTTGTCAACTCCTTGATTTTTGTTGAGTTCAACACTTGTATAACATACAAGGGACACCCCTTTGTGCTAAACTTCTTAAGCTACAACACTGATATTTTCCTTACAGAAATTGGCTTTTAGATACCTTGCAAAATCCTTGCATTTCCCTTCTCATCTTCACATTCCAAAATTTTCTCATAATGGTTTAATTTTTCCTTATGGGGAGCTAACCATTCCATACCCAAAAATACCTCATATGAGCCTAGGGGTATGATATTCAAAACTACTTGGGTCTACACACAACTACATTTGTACCCAAAATCCGATGACTAATTTGCTAAAATTCGACAGTTAGGTGTCTAACATTCAACAAAACTCTTTTTGTTTAAGCATAGATAGGATGTGGTCGATTATTCAACACATAATAGAAAAGGTCGGTTATCCAACATCCACAGCTCAGATCAGTGCTTGGGTTGTCGATCATGCTTCCCTTATTGTTGTCGTATATCCGACCTCCATTATCCTCGGATCAATAGTTGGGACGTTGATTATCTTGCACCATATGCGTCGGATATCAGACTTCATAGGGGTGCTAGACCTATGGCATGGTCATCAAATGAAATCTTCATGGATTCATATCTTCCTATCACTGTGTCATCATATATCTACCACCATATGACATCAGACCTTTGGTGTTGTCGTCAGATGAAAATTTCTGGGGGTTGGATATTCGACGACCTTATATTATTTAAAAAAATATGAAAAATTGATTTCATTACTTTGTATATTCTAAGAGAGTGATATAAACCACTAAAATGGGTTTATCAAAGATATCTTATGTAGGGTAACTCATATGTTGCAATGTTGGCAGCTCCAAGAACTGCTGGGTAGTGTGGTCATTATTTATGGATAAATCCGTAAGTGCGGACACAAACCGATCTCCCTAGATCCACCTGGATCTAGAACAAAACATGACAGAATAGGACGCTTTCCTTAAGTTTTAAATATTGAATTTACTAAGAGGCAAGAATAAGTAACATACCTTATAATCGCTTCCCTTGGTCTTTGTTTCTCAGCTTCACTCAGTGTTCTTGTGTGAAAGTCAATATCAAAAAATTAGCACAAACCAACCAAAGAATGATAGTGATATAGCATAAACTCAACATAAACCCATATATGTGATCAAAGGAATCATACAATAAAACAAACAAACATAGGAAAGAATGGTATTCTTGTATCATATTGAATGTGAAAAGAGATTACAACCATTGCCTTGATGTAAATGAGTCCTTTGAAACTGTCCCTTAGATTTCCCCACACATGAAGATCAGAATTCTGCAGGGACCATAGATCTGATAGAGCTTGCTCACAGTATCTATCTTGACAAAGAAAACCACATGCTCAAGCTCACAAAAGCTCACTAAAGCTATGAACCTCTTCTCCATGAGAACTCTTCTCCTTTTATAGAAGTTGAAGAGATGGATGAGGAGGGTTAGGATGATCCACTAAATCCTTGAAGCCGAGTAAGATCCAAACCGTTAGGATGCCACCTCACCCAAGAGCTTCTCCTTCTAGAAGAGTCGAGAAACCGTACGTTTTTTCCGCGTCTTTGGAATTTCCAGCACTCCCTAGCTATATAGCAACTTTGAGGGAAAGTCATGCCACACATATATAGCAACTGGAGAAATTGTCATTTCCCATCACCCTTACTATATAGCAACTGGAAATTTCTCTTTATAAGGTTTTTACATGGAAAATGCAACTTCTTTTCTGGAAGAAGTTCTTCTTCCTTCTCTCTTGAGTTCCGGTGCTTTGCTTGATGACCCCTCTAAAAGGCAATAGATAATATTTACATCATTAGCGATCATAAGGATGACGAAATGTGTATGGAAGAGGGCCCTAAAAGTATGAAGTTAGAGCAGTGATAGCTGAAATACTTTAATACCAGTGTCAATGAGGAACTAGAACGATTAGGTCGGAGCACGCCAACAAACAAAGGACCTCTGAGTACAATAATATATCATCCCAGCTGGGGAGTAAGGCATTCCCATTCTTAGAATACAAATGACTCAAACATAAGTATTCTTGCGATAGAAGATCATATCAAGTAAAGGAGCCAGTCATGGCCACCAAGAGCATACTGCTTGTGGATCCATTGCCAATATGACTCCGTCGAGACACATAGCCACCCAAAAATACAACATGGATCTATGTATTTAAAGATAAATTTGAACATAGCCACCAAACATTACAATGTGGATCCTATGCAACAGTACAGATATACTCCATCGCAACTTGGATCTGTCAGAAAGTATCCAAGGTCTTCATCTCCACAACTCTATAAATGCAGAATCTAGCCATGTGAATACATTATCTGAAGTCGAACATGGTAGAAACCACTTGATTACCGGTCATTAGTGTATCTCATTAACAAGTGTGAGGAAATCACCATTAATGTCAATGGATCCCAAGGTACTCTATGACAATCCAGCAGATGTGAATAAATGAGTTGAAGTCGAACACTCGGCAAAATATCCCAATCAGGGGTCAATAATAAACCCACCGTCGGCCCGAGGAAACGCACTTGATGGGCATGCGAGTCCCAAAGGTACAGAATTAGTTTCCTAGAAGTCTAATTCCTGGATAATGAGTTGAAATCGTCAGGAAAGACTCGTCACAGGAAGACCTTAATGTATCCCACATCAATGATACGAAACAAGTAACAAGATTTGATGTAGATCAGAGTAACAAGTGATTTATGATTGACTCAGGGATGGCCAATGAGATATTAGTTTTAAAAGACTGTAAAGTTTGGTTGATGCAATAGAAGGCTTTTGGGTTGAACATCTTTTTGAACATATTGATGACTTAGGCAAACATCGTGGAAGCTGACTCAACAACAGGGATTACGGACCAATTTGTAATCTTATGAGGAGTATGATCAAGAGATTAGTGGATTTTCCAACCTAGACAAAGGTGATTGAAAGGAAGTATCATGTTCAAAGAAGTGATTCTTCCACGAATACTGAGTTACATACATTTCTTTCTAATTTTTTCTACCCCACCATTTTCACGGCAGAAAATTACCTCTTTATTTTTCCATGGCTTGAAGGAGGATCATATAGCATATTGTAAGCTCATCGCCGGACGAGTCCCTTGAATTATGTTTAACGAACCCTAGGGCGTCGTTCAGTCCATTCCATTCCATCTTCCATTCCGTCCGGTGTCCATTCCTTCCATCCATTCCTATCCATCCATCCTTTCCTTCCATTCCATTCCATTCCTTCCATTCCATTCCTTCCATTCCATTCCTTCCATTTCCTTCCTTCCATTCCATTCCTCCATTCCTTCCGTCCATTTCCATTTTTCCTCCGTCCATCCATTTCCATCCATCCTCCTTCCTCCATTCCATTCCGTCCATCCTCCATCCATCCATCCTTCCAGTCGTCCATCAGATCCATCCACCGATCATCCATCCGGCGTCCATCCATCCTCCATCCGTCCGTGTCCGTCCATCCATCCTCCATCCGTCCTCCATTTCCTTCCGTCCTCTTTCCTGTCAGTCCTCCATTCCATCCATCCATCCGTTGATCATCCATGCATCCTCCATCCATCCGTGTCCGTCCATCCATCCATCCATTCCATCCATCCATCCATCCTTCCGTCCTCCTTCCATTCCATCCATCAGTCCATTCAGTCCTCCATCCCTCCATGTCCTTTCCTCCATTCCTCCTTCCATTCCTTCCTCCATCCTCCATCCATCCATCCATCCATTCCATTCCTTCCTTCCTTCCTCCTTCCATCCTCGGCCTCCACTCCATTCCATTCATCCCCTCTTTCAATCTTATTCTTTCAGGAAAATGCCATTAAAGACTAAAGGATGAAAGTCAAAAGTGCCCAAAGCAAAGAACAAGCTTAAAGAGCACCGTATCCCGGATCCGACAGAAACGATAGAGTAAAGATAGAGTAAACCAGTGAAATGAAGTGTCAAAAACACTTAAATCAACCTGACTCTGAGCTATTGGAAAAGTCAAAATTGGAGTTCAAAGATTTTCAAAATCTGCCCTTGAGCAAGCTTTGAACCAGTCTTGAAGAAATAAAGTTCCATGATTTGGATAAATTACAGATGCGGACTTTCCGCTGCCTTTGGATATATAGGCAAGGAGTCGCGGATACTCAAGACCCCTCATGAGGGGTACATCAATAAAGCCCGGTGAAATCTCTGTGAAAAATTTTCAAAATCAGAGTAAAGGGAATTCCCAACTTAGTTATGTAACCGGAAGGTGTCTCGGGGGTATCTGACGAGGACTCGAAGTTACAACATCCACGGGGAGAAAAAGGCAACAAGAGCAAATGTCCACAGAGTTCAAGAAACCAAAAGACAAAGGTATAGATCCCGATTAGGTAAGTAGTTTTGTTTATGGATAAATCCGTAAGTCTGGAGACACAAACCCGATCTCCCTAGATCCACTGGATCTAGAACAAAAACATGTGAGAATAGGGCCTTTCCTTAAGTTTTAAATATTAGATTTACTAAAGAGGCAAGAATAAGTAACATACCTTATAATGGCTTCCTATAGTCTTTGTTGCTCCAGCTTCACTCCGGTGTTCTTGTGTAGTCAATATCAAAACAACACAAACCAACCAAAATGATAGTGATAGCATAAACTCAGTATAAACCTAGCCCATGTGATCAAGGAATCATACAATAAAAACAAAACAAGCTTTATAGGAAAAGAATCATATTCTTGTATCATATTAAATGTGAAAGAGATTACAACCATTGCCTTGATGTGCGTAAGGTCCCTTCCAAAACGTCATGGATTTCCCCACACTTTGAATCCAAGAATTCTGAGACCATAGATCGATAGCTACTCACAATCTATCTTGTAGAAAATCACAAGCTCAAGCTCACAAAAACTCACCAAAGCTATGAACCTCTTCTCCATGAAGACTCTTCTCCTTTATAAGTTGAAGAAGATAGGATGAGGGAGTTGGATGATCCCACTAAATCATGAAAGCGAGTAAAAGCCAAACCGTTCGGATACCCTCACCCAAAGAAGCTTCTCCTTCCTAGAAATTGAGAAACACGTCTACGTTTTTCCACGTCTTTGCGAACTTTCCAGCACCCTAGCTATATAGCTTTGAGGAAGAGTAGCACCTGGCTATCTCTTAGCCCTCACGAATTTGTCATTTCGCACATCCACATATATGTAACTACTTGGAGAAATTTCTCTTTATAAGGGAGTTTTTATAGGAAAATGCAACTTCTTTTTCTCGGGAAAAGTTCTTCTTCCTTCATAGGAAAATGCAACTTCTTTTCTCAGGAAAAGTTCTTCTTCCTTCTCTCTTCAGGAACTCAGGCCACTGTGACCCCTCTAAAGGCAATAGATATGTTTACATCATTAACGATCATAAGGATGACGAAAATAATGTGTAACAGTCATTGACATTGAAATGGGCTCAAGGATGAACATATTTTTAGGTGTGTTTCTCTAAGTGGTCACAATTGAATCTAGAGGGTTGGTACCCCAATATTTATTGTTCTTTCCCTCTGCATTATTTTTATTTTTTTGGCATGACTTTGAGGAATTGATTCCTCAATTGGCTATGAATGGGTACTAACAATGTATTCGCAAGTTGAATAGGAGTCAAAACTAGATGGGGATATGGTGTAAGTTGATACCGAGTCACGATATTTCCTTGATGGGGAAACATCATGAGAAGAAATATTGTTGATACAATTTTTTTTATCAAATACATATAACATTGTCCTAATAGAATGTTGTAATTGATTTGGGTATCAACAACCTAAATATCAATCAAGACAATCTTACTAGCAAGTTCAACATGATCATTTTACAAAAAAATTGTGGTTTAGAAGGATGAACATCATATGCATGAAGTGACATGAGTCATTGAATCAATTCTATAGATCTATATTCTTCCAAACATGTGTGGACATGACACATGTGGAAGCACCCTCATCAATTATGCATCAATGTAAAATTAGGTTCTTGATGGTTACCTATACCTAAAACAAAATTGAAGAAGGAATATGAGGATCTTTCCAATATGAGTTGGAGGTAATCAATCGAGCAACATAATGTTCAATTGCACCGAAAGATGTGATAAAGGACTTCTTGTGTGTGGGGTACTTGTAAAGTACCCTAAGGGTAGACATGACAATGGACGGCTATGCCAATTCATCCACAACACTATATTTATGTGCTTCCCTTGCATCATGGTTATGAGCAGTATGATACAAAGACACCTTTGGTACCTCTGGAGCATAATCAAAAACAAAATTGTGGAATTTTTTAGATGTCATTAAGAAAGGGTGTTTTTTTTTCATTATCAAAATGGGTAAGTTCAAGTGGCATATCATAGTGATGTCATTAAGTTTAATTGTTAACATACATTGAATTAAAATATATATTTTGGAATAATGGGTTTCCAGAAGGATTAGATGTAAATGGTTGATTGGGATGAGGTTTCATTGAATTTGTTGTTACCAACCCTTGCAATGGAAAGGGATTTTGTAACACCATGGGTTGATAAATAGGAGTTGGAGTAGGTTCAATACTCATCCGACCCTAGGAGGAAGTGGAAAAATCACGCTTAGTTTCTTCTTCCAACATAAAAATTACCATAGGTAATAATGGGAAATGATGACTGCAATGTCCATAGACCCCATACAGTAAACAAGGGTGGTTTTTCTGATGATTAAGGATTCTTACCTTACTTGGGAGAATGATTGGGAACATGATTTTGGTTTGTTGGATTAGGATTTCCCCCATAATTAGGAACAATTGTATTGGGAGTGTTTTTCACATTAGGAGGATTTCCCCCATATTAAGGTAACACATTCCATAATTAGTGGATGAAACTATGTACAAGTATAGGTGCATGCACCATAATATCTACTCAAAGGAATCCTCAAACACAATGTATGGTGATGCAAATATATCATTAGTAATGTGGTTCTCTTGAGAAAAGAGAAGACAAAAAGGAAAAATAAAATGGGATTCCAATTATTTTACCTTGGCTCTGGAAAAAATAATGGAGTCATCAATCACCAAGTAAGAGAGTGAGAAAAGAAAAAATAAAGGATTTTTTCATCATGACAAGCCTAAATTCCTAAATGAAGGACAAGCCTAAAATCCTAGAGAAAGGGTAGGAGAGATTCAAGTTTCAACTTAGTTGCAACTAATTCCCTCCAGAAAGGGAGGAGAGGGGAGGCCTTAGTAGTTGTGTGTAAGATTAGAGAAAACATCATCTTAGGAATCCAATATCCATTAACATAATACATTTGTTTTATGTTTCATTTTTAGTACTTCTTGGAAAAATTGAGAAATTGAGGAGCTTGTGGCCAACAAAGAAACCTCCTTCAATAATAGGGTCAACAATGCATGTTTTCTTAGGCAAACTATGCATCCAAAGGATTTTTGGCACCTGACCTCATGAAATGTGTATGTTAAGTTACATAAATTTTGTAATAGGGTTTTTGTCACATGACCTCATGAAAGATGTATGTTAGGTTTCAATTTTTTTGTAATATGTCTTTCACATGGCATAATGTACTCTTCATATTTTAATAAATAAAATAAATTCCATATATTTAATAATAATAATAATAATAATGTGGAATTTATATGTAGTTGTACCTCATGGATGAGAAGAAAAATGATAGTAAGAGATTACCATTCCTTTTATATGCACTCGTATAAAGTGCTAAAAAACTTACTATATCATAAATTTCTTTTGGGTTCCACTTTCAATGCTTCTTGAAAAATGAGGAGATTTTGGCACATTTTATGGAATACATATAACATTATCCTAATATAATGTTGTAATTGAGTTGGGTATCAACAACCTAAATCAATCGAGACAATCTTACTAGCAAGTTCAACATGAACATTTTACAAAAAAAAAATTGGTTTAGAAGGATGAACATCATATGCACGAAGTGACATGAGTCATTGAATCAACTCTAGAGATCTATATTATTCCAAAAATGTGTGGAAATGACACATGTGGAAGCACCCTCATCAATTATGCATCAATGGAAAATTAAGTTCTTTATGTTTACCTATACCTAAAACAAAATTGAAGAAGGAAGATGAGGATCTTTCCAATATGAGTTGGAGGTAATCAATCGAGCAACAAAATGTTCTATTGCATTGAAAGATGTGATTAAGGACTTCTTGTGTGTGGGGTACTTGTAAAGTACCCTAGGGGTATACATGGCAATGGAGGACTATGCCAATTCATCCACACCACTATATTTATGCATTTCCCTTGCATCAAGGTTATGAGAAGTACGATACAAAGACACCTTTGGTACCTTTGGAGCATAATAAAAAACAATTGTGGAATTTTTGAGGTGTCATTAAGCAAGGGTGGTTTGTTTTTGTTTTCAAAATGGGTAAGTTCAAGTGGCATATCATATTGATGCCATCAAGTTTGAAGGTTAACATACATCGAATTAAAATATATATTTTGGAATAATGAATTTCCAAGAGGATTAGATGTAGATGGTTGATTCAGATGATGTTTCATTGAATATGTTGTTACCAACCCTTGCAATGGAAATGGATTTTGTAACACCATGGGTTGATAAATAGGAGGTGGAGTCGGTTCAATACTCATTGGACCCTAGGAGGCATTGGAAAAATCACGCATAGTTTCTTCTTCCAACATAAAACTTACCATAGGTAATAATGGGCAATGATGAGTGCAATGCCCATAGATCCCATACAGTGAACAAGGGTGGTTTTTACGATGATTAAGGATTCTTAACTTACTTGGGAGAATGATTAGGAACTTAATTTTGGTTTGTTGGATTAGGATTTCCCCATTAATTAGAAATTGGATTTGGAGGGTTTTTCACATTAGGAGGGTTGGGTGCATTTTACTGAGCATCAACCTACCTTTGTGGGGGAGGACCTTGTTGAAAATGATTCATGTGGGGTTGAGGAATTTATATATATGGTGATGGGGGAGTAGGGAATGGGTAATAATGGTTATGGTTTGGAGGGGCCACAGAGGAAGATGATGTGATACTACATACAGTGCCACTACAAGAAGGACCATGAGCACGAGTTGTGTAGGAGGAATTGAGTGAAATGTACTAGTTTCAACATGTGACAATGAGTTTGAATGATGAAATGGGTTGTTGAGAATTTTAGGTTTTCCATATGGAGGTAGACCAAACATAGGATGTTCTCCACCATAATGGTTCGTGACCTACTAGTACCAATAGAGAAATTCATTTTTCCATAAGGATTGGAAGTAGAGGTGAGACTAAACCTATAAGCCCATCCATGGAATTGGATGCCCTGGGATAATCATGGAAGGTTGAATCAGAATGAGTGGTGTAAAGGAGTATAGTGTATAGATAACCTAATTAGGAATAGGTAAGGTATAATTGTGAAGCCTTGAAAATGGATTATTCCTCAATTTGGGACATAGTTGATGCAACATCCTTATCGATAATGGGGATGAGTGATTTCAAGAACCAATCAAGGAAATGGAATCATCTGGCTTAATTTTTCATAAGCTAGGTCATCTATATATCTCATGGATGTGATCTATGATATGGGTGGTGGTAGTTTTACAACATGAAAGAAGAAATTTGACTCCCTTGTCATACCTAATGGAAAATTGAAAGAAGGTTAAAAATGTTGTTTCTAGGGATGCAAAGTTAGGATGGGACCCAACGGGTTGATCAATATACCATTTAGCAACAAATATAGCGAGGGAGTATTGAAAAAACTGTAATATAACATAATCATCAATGGTATTGTTTGAAGAACACCATAAGTGAAAGGACATTATGTGATTTCAAGAGTCTTCTCCGACACACCCTTCAAATTTCAAGATATCTAAAAGAAGCTTAGTAGGCATGGGGGGTCAAGTGGGATTATGCAAGATGGGATCATTTGTAAGATTAGTAAAATCCTATAGGTTAATAGTATCCATGTATGGGAGGTTATACATGCAATTCATATTGGCATTTGTTTTATTAGCTTTATTGGAATTATGTGGATTATTCCTTACCATGTTGGAGGACGGCCTAATCGGTGGGGTAGATGCACGAGATCTAGATGATGATGAACTAGGTAAGGATGAAATCGACTTAGTGGAGCTGAAATAAACTATGTATAATCAATGAAGTAAATCACTACAATGCACATGAAAGGTAAATAACTAAAACAACATATAAAAAACAGATTCATGAGTATTAATTATGTACCTTTTTGTACAATTGATGCAACCTCTCCACATAGGCTAGTGATCAGTTGCAATTCCTAGTGTGAATTCCTGTATAAATCAACGAACCATGAAATATTAAATTTATGATAAACAATTTAATAAATAGACATGTATTTCAAAATTTACTCGAATATACAATACATAAGATTAAAGAGCATTACCTTATTGAGTTTATCTTTGTTTCGAGAATAGTTTAATATTATCTACTGAACAAGGCCAACCACATGAAGGTTGAATATCATATGGCCCCTCCCCCCCACTCACATCAGTCTCAATTCCCCATACCTAATGCATGTACTTGAAAATAAATGAATGTATGTCAAAATATGTGTTTTTCGTCATAAAGAAACATTCAACATTCATTCCTTAAGTAATTATAACATTCACTCATTCATTCATTCGCAGGAAAAAAATATTTCATGACATTAGTTTATATTATCAAAAATAATATAAACTAATGTTATTATAATCACTTATTTTTTGGCTTTTTTCTTTTCACAAATTCAAAAATCAATTGATCATCTTCTACAACATCTTTATCAATTCTTTCGACTGCCTTTATAGCTTGTTTTATTGTTTGTCAGGTCGTGTACTCACAACGTGGATGTTGTTGTAAGGTGACAAGATCTACTGCAATAATGAAGAAATATTAAATTGATACGTTTTGTTTATACCATTACAAGTATTTCATTAATAAAAACAACATTAGAGTAGTGATATTTACCTGAAATGGACACATCATGAACTTCATCTCCTTCTCTAGCTACCTCCTCATCTCGTACAGTATGACCCTCTACGTGATCTGGAGCTGAAACATCAAAGATTCAAATTAATACACTATTCACAATTAAATATTTTCAACTATAATTGATACTAAGTTTTTTGTAGCACATGAATACATCCATTACCAGGATGCACAATATGACCTTCATTGTTCGGTCGTTCTCCATCCTCAACATTATGTGTATTGTAGCTTTCCTTCTTAAAACAAACAGGATCAATAATTTATGGCAAAAATTAATATTAATAATCTGCACAAGAAATCAATCTGAAATAAACTTTCTTGATTTTATTTACCTGCGCACAATATGGATAATTGGAAGACTATGTTGGCCCAAATCCCAAGATTTTTCGGCGTTCAACAATAGCTACAAAGCCGTGCTAGAAGCCAAGCCTCAAGTCATCCTCCGTTGGCACTTCGTTGAACTGATCGACTTGCAATTTTGCATAACATCATCGATTTGTCTTTTATGGTGAAATAAAAACAAATTTATATGCAATTTATTATTTGGATACAATATTTGAGTTATTGATACTTACAATTCATGCCACCAAATTTGAATAACCACTAGACCCAAGCTTGTGTTTTCCATGCTTTTCTAGTTTGGCCTTTGTTTCCTTTGATGTGTCTGACATCCTATGAAAAGTTTGAAATACGTTAGATGTTGAAAATTTCATATAAAAAAAATATTAATAAACATATAATTACATTGTTCAAAGTATTGCATACCTTCATGTTCCCGGTGGTAGCTTTCCCTGTTTTCTTAAATCCCTTTCCCTTCCATCATCCAACAGGGATTTCCACTCCCTTACTGGAATCATTGGAGGGTTCACATACCTAGGTTTCATTTCTAGATGAACCCTATATTGGTCCTCACAATATTTATATGTTGGCCAACTTTCTTGAGGACCTCCACTTGGTTGAAGGTCTCAACACCGAACAAACCAATCAAAGGATTAATGAGCTCATCTTTTAAAAAAATTATTTGTTTATCCCACCTTGTGTAGATGGTGGGACCAAATATCTCCTATGACCAATCATTTAGATGTTTAAAACACACATCATTTCTTGTAAAACGATCATGTCATCATTCGTTTAAAAAGAATGATCTATGAGTAAATTTCAATCAGATTATATATAATAGTTAAAACATGTTTTAAATACCTGGGATATTCTTTATCTTTATGGGAACGATATTTTCGTCCACCAAAAATGTGGTATGTACTATTCCCCTGCTAATAACACAGGAAGATCCAAGAAATTCTTCTTGAGCAATATCAATACTACTCTTTCTTACATCGACCCCTTGACCCTGTTCTGCATGATCTGCAGTGCGTCGAGCAGTAGAGGGTGCACCCAAATATTCCCTCTGGGGTGTATTGCTATGTGTTGTCGACTATTCAGTCGACAAAAATGGGATATTTTCATATGCACATGGGGTTAGATGCTCGTGATGTGAAGATGCATTAGTAGCATCAGTAGTAGCAACATGATCCTCACCGGGATTACGTGGACACAAATACGCCTGTAAAAACAAACCATATCTTAGTTCATGACATATACTAGTAGAAAATATAAAACTATAAATGAATTTATCTTATTATTAAATATCCCGCAACTTACATTCAACGACTGAGCTCTCATAGTCAAATGATCAATCTTTTATCTAATCTCCTCCATTTGCGACCAACTGAATACCAAATGAAGAATTTCCACATTTATTTATTTTTACAGACTTCTTTAACATATGAAAGGGGTTAAGCAATGATGCAATGTCATCATCGCACATTAGCTCATCCACATCCATTTCTATGGATTTCTCTGCTAATGGATACGTAGCCTGCGACAGAAATATAGAAAACATTAATATTGAAATGAAACCAATAGACTCATCATAAAAACGTAATAATAAAACATATTTATTTTGTACAATACTATGGGTTCTATCGACTGGGATGAGGATGGTGTCCTCTGATCTATCGGGGAATTACCCCGATCAGGCACAACCTGCAACAAAAATATTGAAAACATTAATATTGAAATGAAACCAATAGACTCATCAAAAAATCATAATAATACAACATATTTAAATTGTAAAATTACTATGGTTTATATTGGTTGGGTTGATGATGGTGTCCTCTGATCTATATTTGGGGACTTTCCCCAGTCAGGCACAACCTGCAACAAAAATATTGAAGACATTAATATCGAAATGAAACCAATATACTCTCGAAAAAACACAGTTAAAAAACACATTTATTATATTTAATTTGTACAATTTACAATGGGTTATACATGTCGCCTTGATGATGATGTCATTTGATCCATTGAGGACTTGCCCGGATCAACAACCTGCAACAAAAATATTGAAACCATTAATATTGAAATGAAACCCATAGACTCTTGAAAAAACATAATTGAAAATGAGGTATACATATTGCCTAGAGGATGGTGTCATTTAATGAAACATATTCCTTATATTGCTTATATTGAAATGAAACATTAACAAAAAAAATTAATTAACAAAAGCATAAGTTATTAAGATTCAATAATTATAGGTTTGGTGAAATGTTTTATTTACCACCCCCATAGTAACAGTGTTTGTATCTATTTGATTCAAATTGTAATTGATCAACAACTCTTCCCCTACAGCTATTGATTTTATGGCACAAACGGAAACATGGTTTCCTTCACACCCCTTAAATACGCAATTGAGTTGTTTATTTGTAGACCTAGGTTGTGTACTGTTTATAAACCTTGCAATATTCCCTGATGCTTTTGTCCTTTCGTCAATGTACATACTCAATCCTTTATTTTGAGTATTGTCTTTTAGTTGTAAATAATTTGGAGACACTCTGTATATGCGCATACTACGTGTATATTGTGAAGATGACTAGGGTACTATCAGGCTGCTAAATCTGATCTGTCTTTGACCAGATTTTAGTTCTAAGTTTGAACTTCCAAAACTATCCTTTGTTTCCTTTTAGGACAACAAACAATTAGGTAACTTTATGCTGATAATTTTCATTGGTTAGGTGTTATTTAAGGTGTCCTTGCAAGTGTTTTTACATTCCAATGTTAGAACATGTAATAAAACTCAAACACATAACACTCCTAAGATATTTACAACTCTAAAATGTTGATCTAACAATTCTAAGCATGCATGAAATTGACACATAAGTTTTTGGTCAACATGACCCTGGAAAAACCCCTATGGGGAAAACCAGCTTGAAGTATATGTATATAGAAGGCCTAAAAAAAAAAGTACAAAACAAAAAACATATACAAGTGAACCTAATACAATAGAAACCATTCTCGGATTCCTTGGAGTCCCTTGAAGATGTTCCTGCTAGCCCCTTGAAGCTAGGCACCCTTTTCTTTGGTGCGTCCCTCTTCCTTAGCTAGTGCCTTGACCTATTTCTTTACCTTTAACCTTGCTTGTGCCTTTGAATCCTCACCTTTCCTTTTCCTTACCCTTGATCTTGCACCCTCCTCTCAATATTGCCTCCCTCCAAGTGATGGTATGCACTATGCTCAAGTGCACCCCTCCTCTAGAAAAACTCCACAAATGAGTGCCCTCCTTCACCATTACATCCTCTACACTCTATAGTGCACCTAAGCATGGTGAAAGAGGTTCCTCCTCAAGGTGCACCTTCCTCTACAAGATTGATGAGCCTCTCTCTCCCAAAGTGTGCCCCTCACAAGCTTGTGCGCTCCTCTACTAGATGAATGTGCTCTCACAGAAGTAGCCCATAATCCATGGTAGACTCTCCATGGTAGAATAGTATGAAGCTATGGATCCTCCCAAACCCTTGACCTCATGTGCCCTCTCCTTCTCAATAAATGCGCCCAAGAGCTCTTCTCCTTCTCCTCTCCTCTCAAATCTCTCAAGTGAAGAATGAATCTCATCTTTCCCATATTCCATCCTTTAGCCTCTCTTTGGCCAAACCCTAAGATATCAATGGCCTAGATCCAATCTAGCCATGTCTAATCAATGGGTGAGATTTAATCCAAAAATCTCACTTAGGAAACCCACTTTCCTTAGTTTGATTTATGTCCTTTAACTCACCCACAAAGTGAATTAAATGCCACTTTAATGACTTAAGTGACACATTTCACTTTTGACTTAAACTCCTAAGTCAAAGTGAAATTAGAACATAAAGTAAAGTAAATGAGGGTAATATTATCCCCCTTTGGGTTTAGAGACTCACAAACACAAGGAGACCACTTTCCAAGGTACCCAAATCTCAACACTCCCTCTTACCGAGGAAAGTGCCCTTCACCCCCAATCTCATCCCTGCAGTGGACATGGTTTCCTACTGGAAAATACTCAGTGAGTATGGTTGTACCCTGATAATCAAAAGTAGTCTTTGACACAAATATTCTCAACCTACATGATCTATAGATGGAATTTCATCTCCACCTATCCAAAATCACCTAGATCTTGGTATCATACCAAAGATCTCAACCTTGGTCTCCCACCAAGGATTTCTACCTCCTTACATATCGCCAATGATAATTACTCTTGGAATCTCACCAAGAGTCACTCTCTTGGCATCTCACCAAGAGTCTCTCCCTCTTGGCATTTCACTAATAGTATCTGGATCTTGGAATCTCACCAAGATCATCAACTTTTCCTCTCACCAAGTGACTTCCACCTGAAGTGGAACCTAACTTGATCTACTTGTCTCCATAGCCAAGTGAGGCTCATGCCTCTATGGTGCCCTGATCCTCCTCCTCATCAATCTATGATTCTATAAATCCCTTGCACCAACCCTCTGTCTCGACAACTCTGAAACTAAAGTTGTCCCAGGTGGAACAGTCACCCCTCAAGATGGTGTCCTTTAAAACTAAGTTTAAGCTCCCTCTAAGTCACTACTCTGAGTCAATAGGTCCTCCTAAACTATGTCTCCCCACCTAAAGCTGGATGGTGCACCAAATAAACAACAAATGATGAACACACACTCCCTCACAAATTGAGTTGCGTACTCAACCTCCTTTGTTGTCGTTGTAGTATCATTCTTCTTCTTCTTCTTCTTCTTATTCTTGGGACATTTTCCTACATAGTGACCCATATCTCTACAAGTAAAGCATCTCACTATGCTCATGTCTATCTCTTTCCTACCGCCACCTTGATGTGGTTTGGCCCCTCCCTTGGGACCCTGTCTAGCACCTTTGTTGGTCTTCTTCTTGCTCTTATTCCACAAAGCAAGGTTCTCATCACCCCGAGAAATTTGTTGTGGTCCTAAATACTCTGAGATGCATCTCGTCTCCTCCTGTAAGAAATCATCTGAAAGACTCTCCCAAGTAGGCATAGCCTCTCGGGTAATAATTCCTCGAACAAATGAACCCTAAGGTTTAGTAAAGATGTTTAAAGTTGTCCTCACCATAAATTCTGGGTCCACTATCTCTCTGACGACATCAAGCTCATCTCAAGTCCAAAACATTGGGTGACATCATGGGTGACCTGGGTGACATCATGGGCCTTCCAAGGCCTACATCATGGTGAAAAGGGAAAGACCCCCCTTGGTCTAGGCCTGTCAGGCTGTCCTTGGTGGAACACCCTCCTCTCTCTTTGGTGCAAACCCTTGGTCTTTCTCTGCCCCTGGCTGGGGTCTTAGCATCCATATAGTGGGATTTTATCCCTACGGAGGTCCTAACTAATCATATCCCCATGTGTACCTATCCATCGGGTGTGGCCCTACAACATCAACAAGTACGCCCTCCATGGGCTCATAAGTCACATGGATCATAGCAATGTCAATCACATCTAATCATCAAGTTATTTAAACATGTGCATAAAACCACCTTTACCCAGACAAGTGCTCAACGACGTTATGCTATTCTACAAGACAAGTTTGGAGGGGATGCTAGGGTGTCCTATTGGGCTAAATCTCATTGGATGTGGGATGTTTCCAGGTGAAGGAAAATCTAGTCCATGTAAGTGGATGAGGTGGTAAGGGATGTCTTGGAAATGGGTGAAATGATAATAGGGAAATGTATGGCTTACCTGTGGGTGCCTCTGAAGAGGGTGAGTTGCACATTGTCATGGATGCAAATGTTTCCAAGCCCATTCATGCCTTTTATCTTTTATTCTTATTTATTCTTCTTTCAAGAGACTAGTTAGGGGACATTTCCCTGGCATGGTGACCAGTGGTGACAATGTTACCCACAAGGATTTCACGGAAATGAGAAGGTTGGCTTGTGATGAGATCCCCTTTCTCTTGGATATGCCACCAAGAGACACTACCCTGGCATGGTGACCAGCTGAATGGTAGTGTCATACCGCTACATGCCCATGCACCTAATAGGTTGGCTCGTGATGAAACCCCTTATCCTCCAACTAGGTCTTGATTTATTATTTTTATGCGTCCCTTTGTTTCTTGCTGAGAAGCCTTTTATTTCTTTCTCAAGGATCCCTGGGTGAAGCATCTCAAGGTTTTATTCTTTTGGATTTAATCTTTTTCCAGCTACTTTTACCATCTAGGCCTTTATCCCCTTCTTCCCACAAGGTAAGGTACAACCCTTTGATAGTTTGGCCAAACCAATGCCCGAACCAGTGTATGGGATGGATGAAAGGGAAGAAGATGAAAAGTGGTAAGTATGGTGGGAATGAACGATGACCTTTCATGAACCCCCCCAGTGGCAACTCAAACCCTATGGGAACCAGTTTATTAGGTCATCCTGTCATTCCCCCAGGTGTGTTCAAGTGTAAAGGCATAAGGTCCAAGCACATGTTAGAAGTAAAAAGAATTAAATGCACATATTCAAATGTTTTGATAATTAAAGTGACACATACCATGATACTCGAACTCATTACCTCATGGAGAAAGACCCATTTCTGCTGAAGGACCAAGCCAATGTGATGGATGTTGTTGCTGCTCATAAAGTGGAGGCGCTAAAGAATAAAAGGATGGGCCCTCCAGGGCCATGCTCAAGTCGATCTGTCTCTCGGTACTCCATGTCTAGGACCCGTGTGCCTCAAGACATAATCTCCTTAGTTATCCCTAGGCTAGGAGATAACATCTGGCTCCAACTTAGGGACATGTGCTCACCATATAGTGCATGAGAATCTCAACATTTCTAGCATAAAATGTGACCTGCTTGATCTCAACAGAATATTATTAGTAATCATTTGGGGTGGTGATATCACCCCTGGCTCATATATGGTATAGGAAATGAAATAAATCATATATATACAAATGAAAATACAAACTACTCCAACATGAAATCAAAATGGTATATACAATGAATGCAGATGCCTACCTACTTACCTCTACTCACTTGTTGGATGAATGATAGGTGTAGTCAAATATCCATTGAAACCACCCTAGCAATGTATCAGAATACCTACCTATGTGCTTCATCATATACCAAAGCAGTGATAAGTTAAGCACAAAAACAACATGAGTTAGAAAATGTATTGTATCATCGGAAATCATAAAGTCTAGCTCATGGAGGCAGGTGGGAGGGATAAAATCATGCCAAGTCATACTCTCAGGAAAGTGCTCAATCCATCTTAGAAAAGGATCGTGAAAATTCAAGGGTTTAAAATACTGACTCAAGGAGTCTAAATAATGGCTACCTCAGATGTATTCACAACTTGAGGCCTAGGAAGGGATTAGCAAGAACCGAAAGGATGACCAACAATTTATTAAGGGGAATTTGGAAAACCGTGAAAACAAGCTTATTCTTAAGGTACTCAACCTTCCCCTAAAATCCAAAATGAGTTTTTGTCCTACGGAAGACTTGGGATATGGGACATGTTTCCAAACCATACATTTAGTGACATAGCGAGGTAAAGTAATCAAAGGGAGGTGGAAAATATTATCACAAGTATCCTATTTTAGGAAAGTAACTTCCTCACTTTCATCAAGGTCTGAGCACAATGATGGTTGATAACTTTCTTCATAGAATAAATCTAAGTTCTTAGAGGAAAAATCATCAAAGTCCTCAAGGTATGACCGAAAATTATTAGGAGAGCATATCATCAAGTCATCATTGGGTATAAAATTGGTAATCATGTCATGTTCTTGTTGCCAAATGTCAAATTTATTAGTAACTTCATGTGATAACGGTAAAGGAAACTTTTGGACATGACCCTCAATTTCGTAAATGGGATCCCCATCATATCCAATAATATTGCAATTATGCTTCCCGACATGTATGAACTCTTCAATATTGTTAACAAAATCATTATAACATGAAGGGGTAAAATTATCCAACACCTCTTCACTTTCCATATCACAAGGTCAAGAATCGTTAAAAATTTGGGAAGGGAGACAACTCACCTTTCTTTCTTATTATTTTGTAGGAGCTTCAAGTATTTGGATAACTTTATCAAATGGAGGACTTCCTTCCAAATATTCAATTGTACAACAAGGAAGATCTATCTTTCCCAAGGATTCCCTTTCTTATTCCTTCTCTAAATCATAAAACAAGGCATTATCAAGATCCTGAAAAGGAAAGTGACTAACCTCATTCTCTTCTTCTTGTGTAGGGGAAAAAGGCTCGTGTATGGATTCATTAGAGGGGGGAGCACATATCGATACTTATTCATCATGTTTGAGTTCTAGCTCCTCAACTACGTCTTCATTATTCTTGGCAGGAAAATGAGTAGTCCTTTTCTTTTCCTTGTGGGATTGGAAAACCTGATCAAGATCTTTCCTCTCAGCCTCTTGTTGGTCGATGATTTGTTCTCATTCTTCTTGGAAATCAACAGTAAAGGTATCAAGGGTAACTAATCTCTTCAAACTATGAGTGTCAGGGGTACCTTTGGGGTCATTAACTTTGGTTCCTAGAGAGACGATGTATTTTCCCTTGGACAAATAGATATTCTCCTCGATTTGTATGGCCATGTAATAGGCATCATCGATTGTTTTTGGCCCCTTTTTATTCAGGAGGAACCCTAAATGCACTAAGAATGCATTGATATAGAGATACACGAGGTACTTGTCTCTAAGATAATGGCTTCTAGGAATTTGATATAACAATCTCTCAAAACTACCCTGGAAATACCTGACAGTCTCATTCTTAGTTTGTTTTACATATTCGAGTCTTTTCATTAATGTTTGGATATCTTCCAATTTAATACCCCATTTTTTTAGAAAGGTTTCTTCTAACTAGTCCATAGATGTCATGCTAGCAACAAGGAGATCATCAAACCATTTCCTATCATTTCCATGAAGAGTGGTAGAGAAAAGTTGCATTTCCAAATCTTCAGCATCATCACTAATAGGGTGGAGTTGAAAGAAAGCCCAAAAATCATCCATGTGATTGTTGGATCTAACCCCATCACTACCACTATATCTAGGGAGCCATTTTTCATACTTCACGGGCATTTGTTGAGGGTATCCCAAGATTTTACTCATGTCTAAAGGTTTGAAGTTTCCTAGGTCCCATTGAGAAGTCATGGTTGGCTTCGTCATTAGTGGAGTTGCTAGACAATTTTCTTGAAATTATTAAAGGAATGAGGGAATCACCCTCAGTGGAGTCACCAGGTAAGCTTTGTAAAATTAATGATTTGGAGGTAAAGCTTTCCGAAAAAGTGTCGTTTGAGGAATATTGACTCAATGTTCCCCAGAAATGGTGCTAAAATGTTATCGCACAATTTGTACTTTGATAGAAGGAAAGGTAAAAGGAAAGCAAATTGGCATAACTTGAGGTTATCCTATCACTGTCACCTCAATAGGATTCCACTTTCTATTTAGAGTTGTAGGCCTAGGGTTGACATCCCCGGTGACCTGGGGGTTTGAGAAGGAAAGGTCAAAAAGGATATTAAAATGTCTCCTCTCACAAGTCACCACTGATCATAAAGTCCCAGTTTTATAACCAATGAAGTGATAATATATCAAGGTGTACCTGCCCGGAACAAAGCAACAAGAAACTATATATATTGCAAGTACAACTTGTTGGTTAACACTTCATAAAACCACAGACTTTATCAGTAAAAGCAATTGGATGATAATGATGGAGTAAACATAAAATTATAACAACAATAACAACAATATTTATGAGTAACTACCTCACAAACAAGTTCCTTGAAACAACTTCAAAATGACTAAGAATAATTAACCATTAACATCATGATACTAGCATTTATTAGAAGCAGACAAGGCAATGCATTAACCAACCTTTTCAATTGCTTTCAAAATATTTTAATGTTGCAATGTATCGATGTATCTTACTTTAGTAATAGTAAGAATAATGTTAGTAGGTTAGGCTATTCTAGTTTTAGAAGTAGTTAGTGAAAAGCTTAGAGTGTAGGCTGTGATGGTTTTTTTGATCAATCACTCAATAAGGAGTCTTAGACTAGTTCTTTTAGGGACAATGGATTCAATGATATGGAAAAACATGTTGAAGGAAAATGATGATAGTAGGAGAGTCAAAGACAAGAGAGACTAGTTGGAGTGTCGGTAACCCAAGGCTCCAATTATCAAACCCTAGGGGAAACTAGCTACTAAGGTGTAGGTAACCCTAGGGCTTAGTAGAATTTCCTCCCTCTTTAACTCAATAATGAAGCAAAAATGGCTAAGATGAAGCAAATAAAACTAGGGTGTTGCAATGGAAAGGCCCTAGTAAATACTTCAAGAAAATTGGCCTCTTGACAAGATATAGTAGGTGGAGGCTTTTAAATCTATGACAATAACATGTGTTAGTCTTCCTAGGGTTTAGGAAAGCAATATCATAATATTAATGTAAATGAAATATAAACAATACTATAACCATTCAATTACGAAGAATTGCAGAAATTTCACTTACATACATCAGGAATCATCAAGCAAAACCCTAGTTGAACACTTCAACCAAGAAACTTGCCAAAATACTCCAAAATTTAGCCTTCCTCAACAAGTGCGCCTAAAATTTCAGCCAAGTAACCCTAGATAGGGAGAAAATTTCAGTCCTCACAAGTGTGAGTGAAAGATTATGAAAAATACAAGGGTTAAGACCCTTATTTATACAGTATCAATGACCAGAATTAGGTCAAAAAGGCCGACATGGCCAGTTACACACAATATCCAGTGTTTACATTAAATGTCATAATAAAACCTTAAATCAAGTTGTAAAGATGACATCATTCCCCTTTAGAGTGACATTAGGCCTTCTTAGGGAAACGTTGGCCTCCTGGAGAAAAACATTAGGCTTCCTTGGGCCTCAGGAGCCTGCCACTTGGCACACAACTTCCTCCAAAGTATCCAGAACATTGGGCGATGTCATTGGCCTTCCAAGGCCTAAATCATGGTGAAAAGGGAAAGACCCCCTGGGTCTAGGCCTGCCAGGTTGTCCCTGGTGGAACGTCCTCCTCTCTCTATGGGGAAAACCCTTGATCTGTCTCTACCCCTAGTTGGGGTCTCAACATCCATTTGGTGGGATTTTATCCCTATGGAGGTTTGAACTAATCATCGCCCCATGTGTACCTGATCTAGGTGGATATCGGTGGCCACCCACCTTCTCCAACTGGCCCAAAACATGTTTCTAGCAATTTTGGTAATTTACTATTTTTAGCAGCTTTTAACTTCCAGGGCCATTTTGAGGCCCTAAAAAATGTTTTTTGAGAAAACGAGGAGCAACATGGATCATAGATCATGTTGCTCACCCAAAAGTTGTAGTTCTCGGATAGATCTTTCCAAAAAGATATTGAGCGCCCCAAACGGAGATCGTATGCAAAAGTTACGCCCCTGGGAAGTTGATGTATCAACTACCCCAATCGAGGCCCACAAACCTTTTCGCTTTTCATCTTCTGGGGTTAGGGTTTTGGATTTTACTTATGTTAAAAAGGCCTTTAGAGCCTCATTGTAATAATCGTATTCTCATGGATGCGAGTAGCCATCACATCTCTTCTCAGAGATAAGCTGCCACCATTCTAGCGAGTCTTTCACTCTGTATTTTACAGTCTCTGTACATTTATTTCATTAATAGAAATTGTGTATTACTGTATATATGTGACTCTTATTATTTCCACTATATCTCTGTTATATTGTTGTCTCTCTTGCAATATCTCTAAATATTTATGTGTTATATTTCTGCTCTCATTTCGTGCCAAAAATAATCCGGATCAGTGGTATCAAAGCAGGCTTCTCTTGATCATTTTCAGTGCATGTCCCCAATGAGGTCTGAGTATAGAAAGTTGGGTCTCGAGCTTGTCTCTCTTGAGGAATATCACTCTCGCACACCCAATCAACCCTCAATGGCAGAAGAAAATAAAAATGATGGGGCAGATGATCCTATTAGTCTGTTGCTTGAGCAAGCTCTCACGCGACAGAGGGATGAAATGATGGAGAATTTTTCCCACATCCTTCAATGCCTCCCGATAGCATCAGGCACATCTTCATTAAGCGGCCAATTTGGAGGCACCTCGCCTTTCAAGGTACAGGTTAATTTTGATATTCCCGTATTTGAAGGTCAAATAGATGCATATACCCTAGATAAATGGTTAAATTTGCTAGAAGGTTATTTCTCTGTTCATAATTTTTTCAACAAGGAAAAGATCACCTTCGCACTCCTTAAGGCTCTCCTCCATGTCAAACATTGGTGGGAAACTTACTAGGAGCAGAGTTCCATAGAGGAGTCTGGAATATATGGGGCTGATCCCACTTGGGATTTTTTTATGGATGCGGTAAAGGAACAATATTACCCTGTTGGAAACTATGAGGACCAGTACATGAGATGGACCACACTGCGGCAAGAGAGGGGCCAATCAGTTTCAGAGTTCACCAATAGCTTCCATACCTTGTGCACCAAGCTGGGTATCAAAGACTCTGAACGACATTTGGTTCTGAAATACCATGGGGCTCTACATAGATACATCCAAACTGAAATGGATTTTCTGGACATCTCATCACTCGGTGTTGCCTATCGATATGATGTTAAAATCGAGCAGAAATTTAAGCACCAGAACAAACAGGAGTTCGGGTCTGCAAATCCACAACAACCAAAGTATGACAAAGACAACCCTAACAAACAGTCTCCTGAAAACCAGTCCAAGCAACAGGAAAAGAAGGGTCGCGGGAAGACAAAGAAGGACATCGGAAAATGGTGCGATTTCCACAAAAGCCCCTGGCACAACACTGATGAATGTCGCTCAAAACAGTCATTGGTGGCCGACATCAAAGACAAGGAGATGAACCCTGATTCATAATCTGATTCTGAAAATACTGGTAAAAGACAGATCATCGATGCAGACCCCACTGCTATTGTCATGACCGCAACAATTCAACCAGAAGAACCAACAAATCCAG
>SNQJ01S0003643.1:140185-170058 GCA_010110895.2 Picea sitchensis
CCCAAGCACCTTCTATCCACCAGAAGAAGGTCGACAAGGTTGCAACAAAGCACAAAGATTCCTTCTACACACAGTCATCTCATGTAGCCAGATTGGTTAAAAAGGTCCAACCCTTCCAGCCACAGGTTCGTGATGACCTTCAACAAACCAAGCAGCGCGACGGTTCCAACAAGGCAAGCAACTCACCAAGAATCAGATTTAGCAATCACTTTCCCCTCTCCCCCTAGAACTCAACGCAATGGAGACCATTGATTCCTAAGGAGGGAGTATTGATCTAGGTGGATATCAGTGGCCACCCACCTTCTCCAACTGGCCCAAAACATGTTTCTGGCAATTTTGGTAATTTACTATTTTTAGCAGTTTTTAACTTTCGGGGCCATTTTGAGGCCCTAAACAAAGTTTTTTGAGAAAACGGGGAGCAACATGGATCGTAGATCATGTTTCTCACCCAAAAGTTGTAGTTCTTGGATAGATCTTTCCAATGAGCTATTGAGCACCCCAAACGGAGATCGTATTCAAAAGTTACGCCCCTGGGAAGTTGATGTATCAACTACCCCGATCGGGGCCCATAAGCCTTTTGGCTTTTCATCTTCTGGGGTTAGGGTTTTAGATTTTACTTATGTTAAAAAGGCCCTTAGAGCCTCATTGTAATAATCATCTTCTCACAGATGCGAGTAGCTGTCACATCTCTTCTCAGAGATAAGCTTCCACCATTCTAGCGAGTCTTTCACTCTGTATTTTACAGTCTCCGTACATTTATTTCATTAATAGAAATTGTGTATTACTGTATATCTGTGACTCTTATTATTTCCTCTATATCTCTGTTATATTGTTGTCTCTCTTGCAATATCTCTAAATATTTATGTGTTATATCTCCGCTCTCATTTTGTGCCAAAAATAATCTGGATCAGTACCTGTCCATCGGTTGTGGCCCTACAACATCAATAAGTACACCCTCCATGGGATCATAAGTCACATGGATCATAGCAATGTCAATCACATATAATCATCAAGTTATTTAAACATGTGCATGAAACCCCCTTTACCCAGACAAGTGCTCAAAGATGTTATGTTATTCTACAAGCCAAGTTTGGAGGGGACGCTAGGGCATCTTATTGGGCTAGTGCTCATTGAATGTGGGATTTTTTCGAGTGAAGGAAAATCCATGCCATGTAAGTCGATGAGGTGGTAAGGGATGTCTAGGCAATGGGTATAGTGATAACAAGGAAATGTATGGCTTACCTGTGGGTGCCTCTGAAGAGGGTGAGTTGCACCTTGTCATGGATGCAAATGTTTCCAAGCCCATTCATGCCTTTTATATTTTATTCTTATTTATTTTTCTTTCAAGAGACTAGTTAGGGGAAATTTCCCTGGCATGGTGACCAGTGGTGACAATGTTACCCACAATAATTTCACAGAAATGAGAATGTTGGCTCGTGATGAGACCCCCTTTCTCTTGGATATGCCACAAAGAGCCACTACCCTGGCATGGTGACCAACTGAATGGTAGTGTCATACCACTACATGCCCATGGAACTAATAGGTTGGCTCATGATGAGACCCCCTATCCTCCAACTAGGTCTTGATTTTTTATTTTTATGGGTCCCTCTATGTCTTGCATAAAAGCGTTTTATTGCTTTCTCGGGGATCCCTGGGCGAAGCATCTCAAGGTTTCATTCTTTTGGATTTTATCTTTTGCCATCTACTTTTACCCTCTAGGCCTTTATTCCCTTCTTCCCACAAGGTAAAGTACAACCCTTTGATAGTTTGGCCAACCCAATGCCCGGACCAGTGTATGGGATGGATGAGCGGGAAAAAGATGAAAAGTGGTAAGTATGGTGGGAACGAACGATGACATTTCATGAACCCCCCCAGTGGAAACTCAAACCCTATGGGAACTAGATTACTAGGGAATCTTGTCATTCCCCCCAGGTGTGGTCAAGTGGAAAGGCATAAGTTCCAAGAACATGTTAGGAGTAAAAATAATTAAATACACATATTCAAATGTTTTGAGAATCTGAGTGACACATACCATGATACCCAGACTCATTACCTCATGGATAAGGACCCGTTTCTGTTGAAGTACCAATCTGATGTGATGAATGTTGTTGTTGTTGACAAAGTGGAGGCGCTGAAAAAGAAAAGGATGGGCCTTCCAGGGCCATTCTCAAGTCGATCTGGATCTTGGTACTTCATGTCTAGGACCTGTGGGCCTCGAGACATAATATTCTTAGTTATCCCTAGGCTAGAGGATAATAGGCATTATTTAAGGAAGGTGGCCTCATACATTAGTAAATTATCTAAGAAAATTAGGGTAGGACCCTAACATTCCCTCCCCCTTTGAAATAATTTTTTTCCTCAAGGATGAAGGTGAGGAAATGGTTGTAGAATCGATGTCGATTCCCATGTGGCATCTTCTGGTTGCATATCTTTTCACTAGATCAATACTTCCTTGATCATGTGTTGGTGAAATTGATGGTCTTTAGTATCCGATATTTCTTTTGGTTGGATCCAAATGGAATTTTCTTCATCAAGTTCTAGTASGTAGGTCTACACTTTTCTATCTAACCCGACAACCTTCTTCAAACAAGACACATGAAAGCTTGGATGAATTTTGGAGTGGGATAGTAGAGCCAACTCGTAGGAGACCTAACCAATGTGTTGTATTATCTGATAGGGATATTAGAACTTAGGATATAGCTTCTAGGGAACTTTACTTTTTAGTGATGTTTTTTTATAAGCCTGTAGGTGAAGAAGCACTTGAGCCCCTTTGACAAAAGAACATTTGGATCTATGTTGACCAACTTGTTGTTTCATTTGATTGTGCACCATACCAAGTTGTCACTGGGGATACATATAATGTCTTCTCTGGTGTGAAGTGTTCTATCCCTTGCATGTACCACTATTCATTAAGAGGAATCCATTTTTCTCATTGGTGTAATTTTTTGAAAGAAAATAATCTCAAATAGGTTTCTAAGCACTTGTTGATCACTTCCATTTGACCATCAATTTGAGGATAATATGAAATTCTCATATTCAGATGTGTACCTTGAAGTTTAAATAGTAAATTTGTTGGTGAACACAGGGTCCTTTTCCAAGACAATGGAAGTGGGCATACCATGTAGCTTGAATATATGATCCATGAAGGCCTGGGAAACCAAGGAAGGAATGAAAGGATGAGATAGGGCACAAAAATGAGTAGATTTGAAAGGTGGTTAACAACCACCATGATCACTCATGTTTTTCCTACTTTTGGGAGTCATGTGATAAAATCCATTGAAATTTTTGTCTAGATTCTGTGAAGTGATATTATCACAGATTCGTGTCCCAGCCTAGTTATAGACACCTTCATCCTGTAACCCCCTTCACTTCTACCTCAGGTGAGACTTCTCCTACTTCGCAGGTGTTGCTGAAAGGGACAGTATTCAGGGTTTTTTTGGTGTGTTGTTAAGCGTTGAACCCTTGGTCTACCTCTATGCCAACAAATGGTTTCGCTGTCGGGACCTGAAACTGTGATTGTTGGGAACTGAACTAAAGAAAAAGAGAAGCTATGTGCATAGATATGCTTCTGAAGTGCATAGTACTCTACTTGACTTGTGAATCTTTGCGCCAAGAAAGTAAGTTGTTCTGAAGAAAAGAGGTAAGATCCTAAAAGAGGTAAGCTTTGTGCTTTGGTAAGAGAAAGATAAGTCAATTTTGTTTTTTTTGAAAGCATGAATTTAAGTATCTTTAATAGATTTTGTCCTAGTCTGAAGGATAGGGCGCAGTTGAAAGAAAGAGTTGATTTGAGTAAATTTAATGAAAATTAATAAAGGTATGTTATTCCTATGCATAGAAAGAGTTTTTGGACTAATAAGTGGATGCATGAACCTAGAAAGAATTTTTGCAGATTGCAGGTCCAACACTATGATCCTAGGGGAATTGTGCAGTACAAAAAAGATTGGGGAACATTTAAGAGAAAAAGAGAATTGACTTTGTGTTATAATTGCAGAAGGTCAGGACATATTTATAAGGAATTCCCTTGGGTAGGCCCTATTTGTCTTTATTACAAGGTTGTTGGTCATGAGGTTGAGGATTGTCTAAGGATGATTGCTAAAGTTTAAGGGAGGGACATGAGACAAGAAAATTATGAAAAGAATCAAGAGACTAAGGGTATTTTAGAAAGTCATAAAGAGAAAAGGTCAGAGGAAGTTCAGACTATGTTATTACAGTTGGAAGAAACGATGGATGTTCATAAAGATGTCAGTTTACCAGAAATCCTGAAAGCAAAACAACGCATAAGTGCAAGAATAGAAGACTTCGACATAGACTGTATAGTCTTGGATGAAGAAACATAAGTGAATATTATGAAAAAAGAAACTTTGAAAGTTTTGGGAAATCCTACTATGGTACCTTCTTTAGGAAGGATAGGCTTGTTTAAGGGAAATATGATAACTTTATGTGGAAGAGTAACTACTGTACCTATTATTGTTCATGGAACATCGACTAGAGAAGAATTTGAATTCATTAGGTTTGTTGAGGACAATGCCCCTTTCCCACTTTTGTTAGGTTAGACTTGGATTGAAAAGGATCAAATCAGAAGGAAAGCAGAGGAAGAAGCTACAAAAATGAAAAAGAAAGAATTAAGGAATTTCATAGCTAGGAAAATAGACCGACTAATAGAATAATGAGAGGATAAGTCGAAGCAACAGAGAAAAGTAACAATGTAGGAGGAACATAAAGAAAAATAATTAGCTATCAAGGTTGAAAGAATGCAAGAAGGCTTGAAGGACCTATCTATCTAAGAGAGAAGTGTGCCCACTCAGGAAGTGTTAAGAAATTGGGTATTAACTTCAAAATCTTTGAGGGTAGCTCAACAGTGCGAAGCCACTACATTGGGGGAAGATAAGAGTAAAAATGGAAATAGGATTCCAGAAACAGTTAAAGAGACTCAGATAACAGGAAAGAAGGCAAGGAAGATCAATAAAAAGAAGGCTAAGTTGGAAAATCTACAATAAGTTAAGTAAACCTGATGGAAGACTTCGTAGACTATAACCTCGTAGGAGGCAGGTTCACAGGGTTTGAACCTCGCTGGAACAATAGGTCCGCGCATATTTGGACTTCGACATGGAGAAGTTATATAACCATTGGAGGTTCCCCAACCATTAGAATGACGCTCTATAATGGTTAGGAAAAACATTTATGGGTTTATGGACTGCTTTTGGACATTGAGACCACACCATAACGACTAGATTTACATTAATGGAAGCATTTAACTCTAGTTTATGTCTGTTGGAAGATCCGTCATGACCACCCCGCTTATTTAAATCGTTGATGGTGGCACTGGGACCACTTTTTAATCCCCGTCATTGACTGAGCTAAGATGAGAACTGTCCAAGTGTCAATCTGTGTTGCCTGTCATTATCTGAAACTATACTCTGCCTGTTCGTTTGTCTACCCCGCACGTCTGTTAAAAGCTAGAATGTCGGGCGAACCCAACGATTTGGAGAAGTCTGTCAAGGAAGTTCTTAGGAAAATCATGGCCCATAGATTTGTATCTGAAGGTATTCAAACATCGTCGACTAGGGGACTGCAGGCTTCCCCTTCGATCGGATGTCGTTCCACCCACATCAACCTCGTAACTGAATGAAGAAGAAAGTACTGCGGTGATATGGCTAATGCGAACTAGATCCCGTAGATCCTTCCTAAGTATATTCTACCTCTAGCCGACGATGTTAACCGTGACAGTATCCCTCATGATTTTGAGTACTCCATGTTCACTGCGTACATTTCAAAAGGAATTTGCATAGTAGGAAGTCAGTTAGGGAAGATCCCATTGTTGAAGCACAACGACTTCAACTTAGGAGATTGGAAAAGATATGCCACACTATCTCCTCACCATTACTTAACGAACACAACCGGAAAGAAACCTCACCTCATCTCGCAACCATGGATTAAGGGGTTGGCGTAGTCAACCATATTAAACATGATGAATATTTTTCATTTTGGCCACCACCAGGAGGTTAACACTTGCATTAAAATCCTTCTGTCATCCTATCATGGCGGATATCTATGGCTCAACAAAATAATTACTGTGGATCTGGCACTGATCCACCAGATCACAAGTTTAAGTTTGAAGGGTCCTGACCCACAACAGTTCTATCCAGGGAAGACCTCAGACCGTTCTCTAGCACAACGCATCAAAGAAGCCTATGGAGAGGTAGAAAAGGGGAAGTGAGGTTACAAGGTAGCCTCCATACAGGATGGAGCAATGTGCCTTTCTTGTCAACTATTAACTAGCAATCTAGTGAGGAAGAACTGCCCCACATAGGTCACCGGGTTCATGGTGGGCCTCCCAGGAAAGTGTGTGGAGGGCATGCAGATGAACTGGGTGAACTACCTCCTCAACGAGCTAGAAAAGTATTGTCGTGAAGCCCATGAATTAGGATATGAATTTCACTACAGTTGGTTGATCATCTTGATCGCATTTGTGGCTTGGAAGATGCCTAAAGGAGCTACTTTCCCCAAGATTGAGCCTACGGAGCCCCTGGCCGCTCAATTTTCCACCTTGTGGTATACCAATGACATGACGAAGCAGTGGCAGTCTAATGTTGTGTTTCACAGACATTATCAGTAGTTGAAGATCGCCATTGAATCATTCCCTCGTATGACACCATGTACCCTGCATCAATACCGACCCATAGCGAATTTCCGCATTGATCCCCACTTAATTTACATCACTGCGCGAAGAGAAGATCACCACGAAGAATTTTAGTCATACTATAAGATCACAGATGAAGATATGGAGCAGATTACAAAGGAATGGCCAAAAAAATTTCTTGTACCTGTCACCTATGCAGAGTTATCCGAAACTGACACTATAGGAAGCCTAATAGTTACAAGAGTTGAACATGTCAGACAGTCCAATGGGACAAAGAAGCAGAAAAAAAAGGTTGAATTCCAGGACATAGAGAGTGATGAAGAAAACGAAGAGAAAACTTCTGGAGATAACGAGTCTGGCTCGCCAAGAGGAGGAGAATATGAAGCATAATGACAGCGAGGAGGAGAATATGAAGTAGAAGGATAAGAAGAGAAAGAGGAGGCAAAGCTACCACCCCACCACTTGAAGATCCCCCTGTTGGGACAATGACCCCACAAAATAGGAAAGTGACTCCGAAGAAACCTTCAGGAAGGAAGAAAATGTGCACCAATAAGACACAGTTGGAAGCCACTCTCATTGGCGATGACAATATTCTGGTCCGTGGAGCTATGGAGGACGCCTCTGAAGACATGTTGTAGAGATACGAAGAGAAACAGGTGGAATTATATGAAAAGACTGAGAGAGAGTTGAAGGAAGTGCATCAGGTTGTTCGTTTGGTCCATGCAGTGCCTATTGCACCTTCATCGTCACAGAACATAGACTTGGAGGAAAAACCAAATTTGCAAGGTGAACCAAGGATTTGGATCACCCTCCCCCAATATATAATCAATTTTCCCACCCTCGCAACACTACAGTCTAGCCCCAACTTGGATATTCAGGTTAACCTTAAAGGAGTACCTCCAGAATAGGTCGAAGTATTAGAGGCAAGTTTGAAGGCATACATAAGGGAAGAGAGAGAAATGACCGTTGAAAGAGAAGCCCAGCTAAGAAGGCTTGCTGATGAAACAAAAGCTCAATTACAGAGAGCTCGGGAAGAGAAGGAGAAGGCTACAGAAGCCTTGCAAAAGGAGAAAGATGAAGTCCAATACATTTATGAGCAATGCAGGACAGTGTAGCTACCTATGAAAGCGATAAATTAGAGCTTCAGGCAAAGCTTCAGGAGGAAAATAGAGCTGGCGAAGCCCAGCTACAAAAAAAAAAAAGAGCAGTTGCTCGCAGAGTAGGCCATGGTCAAAGAAGTAGTAAGCAAATCATGTCGCTCTATGTTAGGCTTGGTACAGGAGGATCAAGATCCTATCGAAGCTCAAGTAGTGAATCTCGTAGAGACCCTCCAACAACTTCAAGCTACGATAACTAAACTGGAGGCCCAAACAGTGTCGAGCACCCCACAGGAGGTGCATGACCAGAGGGAGGGGTCCGCCAAAAACACAATAGAAAGTATAAAATCTCTCTCCTTGGCATGTAAATAGTTGAGTGATAGAAGTTCCCAGACATATGAATGCCTTATCGAGGATCCAAAGTTAAAGAATCTAGAGGATTAGTTACAGGAGGCACAACAACAAGCATTTTCATTGCAGGTGCAGATGAAGTTGTTCAAAGCACTAGAAAGGATGAAGAGATCCCAAGAGAAGTGCACATTACAACAACAGATAACTTCCCTCAAGGGTAAGGTGATGGAAGTAACACAAAAGTTACAACATGTGCAAGAAGAATCTTGCAAGGTGTTCAAGGAGATCGATGGCTAGGGTTCACAGCTAGATCAAGTAGTTGCAGCAATAGAACAATGCTTGGAAGGGACTGTTACAGAGCAGAAAGTCCAAGAACTCATTGAGAAGAAAGCACAAATGAGGTAGCTCGAGTTAAGATTGAGGCGTTTTAAGCAACATTGTCCAGACCATAGTGACTCGGGACAAGTGACAGGTGAGTGTTGGGGACCTGTTGGTCCTTGACCAAGTTTTTGGGAAACTTTGGTCAGTTTTGGCCCACTTTTGGACTTTGACACACTGGTTGAAGAAGGAGCGCCCCAACAGAGCTGAGATCACAGATCTCACCTATTTTGAGGGTTATGTGGACCCAATAAGAGGTCCTCTAGGGTTTTGTAACGAGTTTATGGGATATCGACTAATGGGTTTTCCCCATGTTTAGGCCTTATTGTAAGGGTTTGTAAAGTATAAATAAAGGGGAATGTATTGTAGAAGGAGTGGGAGGAGTTCTGTGTGAAACAATAGTGCTTTGTGGGAAGGAATGTATGTGGTCGAGGATTTGTGCTCGACTATGATTTTGTAGAAGGTGCTAAGTGATGTGATAAGAGATTGTGGCTCTGTGAATTTCACCTATTTTTGGAAGGTAAAGAAGGAGGATCTAAGGCTTAGTGTGCAGATCTCATGTCTTGTGTGAAGTTAGACTTTGTGTCTTAGTGCACAGGAGTGAATGGATGTAAGATCTTGGTGAATAATAAAGAGGCGAAGCGGTTTGTGGATGTAGCCTCACCTTGGGGTGAACCACATATAGCTGGTGTCTCATGGTTTGATTTGTGCAATGTCTTTTTGTTACGCATTTGCTTATTGCTTTGATTATGATGTGTAATGAATAGATTTTTTTTGTTTAAGTACTTTACTTATGTTAAAGGTTAAATGAATTCTAGATCTTACTCACAGTGATAAGTGCTAAGTGTTCAGGGTGCATAATCACTTGTTGTTGTTGCACTAAATCTATCTTTGATTATTCTATGCGATGTTAATGAGGTTAATAAAATAATGCATGTTCACTTCCTAAGCGTTAACATAATATTTTGCGAAGTGCTATTATCAGAGATTCATGTCCCAGCCTGGTTACAGACACCTACACCCTGTAACACCCCCTTCTTCTACCTTGGGTCAGACTTTGCCTTCTTTGCAGGTGTTTCCTATAGGGACGATAGTTGGGGTTTTTTTGGTGCATTGTTAAGCATTGAACCCTAGGTCTGCCCCTGTGCCAACACTCCTAACTTACATTGTGACCTAAATATTCAACCTCAGGAGCCCTAAAAGCACATTTGGAGCGCTTCATGAATAATTGGTTGTTTCTCAATAGTTGCAAGGAAATGTCAACATTATGTATGTGTGATTCCCATGATTTATTGTAGATCAATATATCATCGAATAAGACCATCACAAAATTACATAGGAAAAGTTTGAAAATATTAAATTATGAGGCTTTTTAAAGTGGATGGAAAATTACAAAGACCAAAAGGCATCACTAGAAACTCATAATGACCTTCTTGTGTTTTGAAGGTTGTCTTAGGGATGTCTGTCTCTTTCATCCTAATTTGGTGGTATCCTAAATGTAAATCAAGCTTAGTGAAAAACTTTGCTCCATGAAGTTCATAAGGGAGATCATCAATAATTGGGATGAGAAATTTGTCCTTGATCATCAACTTATTTAGAGCCATAAAGTTAGGACACATGTGCCAAGTGCCTTCCTTGTTTAACACCATCATTACTAGTGATGATTAAGGGATTGTACTGGGATGTATGAACCCTACCTATGACAGTTTTTTCAAATGATATTTTCTATTTGTTTCTTTTGTGCAAAAGGGTGTCGATAAGGACATACATTTGGTGGTTGACTTCTTGGAAGCAATGGAATTCCATGGTCATGATCTCCTTGAGAAGGGGGTAAACCCTTTGATGTCTCAAAGATAAAAGACCCGATGATGTTTGTTGAGGACCAATTACAAATATAGGTGGATTTCTTGTGTCATATCATCCATAACCTATATGGCATTAAATTGGGAAATAATTCCAAAGTTCCTTTCTTTAATAACTTATCCATGCGAGGAGAGATGATTATTTCAATACATATCGCCTGAATCCCTCGAAGGGTGTGTACATGACCCTATTAAGTGAAATTCATATAGAGTTATTTGAAATCCATGGTGACTAGTCCCAAAGTGTGTAGCCATTCTAGACTACATACTATATCACAACCACCCATATCAATGGGAAATAGATGTGTTTTGAGTTGATGGTATCCCATCTAGAGTTTGACATTTTCACATCTACCCCCACATTTCATCATACCTCCATTGGCGATCATGATTTGAAAGTTATGCATTGGGTGTACAAAACAATTGGTTTCTCCTATCGCTCTCTTGTGAATGAAACTATGAGTACTTCCACTATCAACCAGAACTACAACTTTCTAGTTCTTAATGTAGCCCCTAAGTTGCAAGGTTTGTGGAGTTGAAATGCCTAGTAAGGAATGTAGGGATATTAGGGGTTTTTCATGAGGGAATGGAGGTTCAATATCCGCTCAAGTTTGAGTGTTGGTTTCCTCGATATGTAAATCCAATGTATCTTTGGTAGTTGTGTCTTCAGTTAGGGCCTAAGTGGTCATATCAATTTGGAACAATTTATGTTCTTTACACTGGTGACTTAGAGCATATTTTTCACCGCAACTATAGAAGAGTCCACATCTTTGGAAATATGCCATTTCTACTGGAGACAAACTTTTTACTTTCAAGGGATGAGTAGGAGTTTTTCCTGGGGAATTACCTTGAGGAGGACGAGTGTGAGAAATGAAGGATGATTTTTTGGTTTATGCATTGATCAATGTTTCTTCTTCTAGGGCCCTCTGAGTCACTTCCAGCCATGTAGTAGGATGTTACATTTAGACTTGTGATCGAATCTCCTCCTTAAGATCACTAATTAAACATTATTTATAGAAATAATCAATTAATTTGTTTGTATGAATGTACAATTTCTTAAAGATTTCCATAAATTTGATGACTGAACATGTTTAACATAACTTGGTAAGTCGCCCCAAATAGTGAGTATCTTTCTCAAAATGTGCATGGATATCTTTAACAAGCTGACTCTAGGCGATGTAACGCACATAGGTTTTTGTATGTCATTGCCATCATTCCAAATCTAGATATAGGAACCCCACTCCAAGTTTCAACATGTCATCCGTTATGCCCTAGAGGGAAAAGTCATGTTCCATCTAGGTGACCCATTATGATAGGTCAAAACCATCAAATTGTTCAATTCCACTTTAGGAGAATGATGCCATATGCTATTATCATTGATCTATTGTTGTGCAAACCCAAAAAGAGTTATGAGTGGATAAATAGTCCCAAGTTAGAATTTTCTTCCCGATGTGCCGCAATGTGATGTGCAATCTAGTGTTCTTCTTTTGGTATGCCTCTAGCTATATGAGACACTAAATTTGTAGTCAATATCACTTCCAAGCCACCTAAATTCTCATCCAAAATATTATCCCACTTATTATCCAAACCATTTATGTTCTCCTCGAGTTTCTTAAGCTAAGATTCTACAAATTCCAACCTACCTATAGTAGAGAAGGTGGTCATGTTGTCCATGGAAGTATGAGGTGGTTTATAGGTATTATCCTTCATGGGTGAGCTCACTCGAAAAAATTATTGGGTCATGAGGACAAGGGATTTCCAGGTGTTATAGATATTTGATATATGTCTGGGTTCCAACAATAGTACTCAGGCCAATATCTCAGGGCACTAACTAAGGAGACTCAATCATGATCTTATTTGTATTACTCAACTTCCCAATTACTAGAGAGTGGTCTCCCCAAGTGTTGTTCTCAGTGTACTCTAGCAACAAGACGGTCAATTATCTTATCTAAAGATGGTTTCATGTATACCTAGGGGACTTCCTATATACCCAAGGGTACGTGGAAGTGAGATCCTGTATACAAGTATTTTCTGATGTGATACTAATCGAAGGGGTACTAACCTGGGTTACAAGGGTTTCCAACAATGTGATTCCACTTGTATTTACTATGTGTATTCTTACTCTGTTGTAGTTTAACTTATTGAACAATCAATCAATGTGTTATTATAAGACATTGGGACACATCTCTAGAAAAAAATTAAAAATTAATGATCTTTCTAACCCAAGAAAAAGCTCTTAAAACATGAGAAAATAACGTATGCAAGGTAGGGCTTGAGGTCGAAAATGTAAAATGATCACAACTTCTGCTATACTTGCATTGGATATTATCACCCAAATTATGAAATTCCACAACTTCTTTGGATCTACTAGCACTGGTTTGACTAAAATGTATGCACTCTATCAAAAGATATTCAATCTACGAAATTCAAGACCTTCTTGGAAAAAACCCTAAAAAAATGATTTTAAATCAATGATATCTCCAATTCTCGGACTCTGTTTTGGATGTGTTTTTATTATTTTAAACTGTGTATTTTTTGAGAGGAATTTAGATTTTGGGTTGGATTCTCTAAATTTTGCACAATTTTTTTTATAAATTGACCTATATGCTACCATCCTCTTTTTCCCGTCAAAAATCAAGAAAAATAAGAGAAAAATTTCCCACATTCTGCCTAAAAATTCTCCCACTTCATGCCAAATAAAGATCTCTTATACCACTTGTATTGTACTTAACCCCGAAAACTTTAAAGAAATCACACAAAATGTAGTGAAAAATCCAAGAACATGAGAGAAAAGAGAGATAAACCCTAAGAAAGATCTCTTTGATAATAAAAAATAGAGATCTATGTTTACTTGTCTCTTCAAGGGGGGAAACCTCTAAGAGAAATGCTCCAAATACAATAACAATTATTGGTAAAACATTACATAACCTTATACTCAATATATAGCTATCCAAAGAGAATCTTAACTACCTATGGGTCCACTTATGACAAGGGCCTACTAATTAATTTAGGCCTTATTAATAAAGAGGACCATTTTTACAATGAATGACTATTAACTAACTATTTAATGGGCCTACTAATTAATTTAGGCCTTATTAATAAAGAGGACCATTTTTACAATGAATGACTATTAACTAACTATTTAATGGGCCTTATTCAAGGAAGGTTGCCTCATACATTAATAAAGTATATAAGCAAGGGGATTAGAGTAGGACCCTAATAGATATTACCATAATTAATAAAAATGTTCAAAAATTTAATATCAAAATATAGATAAGTATAACTTTCCTTTTGTAAATGTTTTTTATAACAAATATCAGATTTTCACTTTAATTAACAATAATAAAACACAAATTATTAATTATCTCGCAACACACACACACCCACCCACCGATTTTTTACTAAAAAGTAAAATCTTAATATTATTTGGATAAATAATAATTTTTAACGTACTTGTTACAAAAATGCTTTTTATGTTTAACAATAGTGATTAAATATTTAACAAAAAATTACCACTTAATAAACAAATTGTTATTATTATTATTACGAATATCACATCAAAATTTAAAATTATGATTTTTAAAGTATGAGAAAAATATAAAAAACTAAAAGCTATACACCACATTTTCCTTGGGAGGGTGTTATTTCTCCTATCCCCTTAGCTATGCTTCATGGACATATGGATGGTTGACCTTGGTTAGAGTGCTAGCATGCTATTCTTACTTAAAAAGGTGTCTAACCTAATAGGCATTATGACTAACCCATTGGGTGCACAACGGGGAAGTCAATTTATCAATTAGGGTAGGTACCTACATAGGAGGAGTGTTGGGAACTTTTAGGAGGGTACTTATCTCTTGGTGTTTGGGACCATGTGATATATACCCTGGAGGTTGGACACTTTACTTGAAGACAATTAGGTTGAGAAGCTTACTATATGGAGAATGATGATGGACTTGGACACATATGTTGAGGAGGACCATTGGAGCTTTGAGATTATGTTGCCACACATGAGAGTAGTAGTGGGCACATCAGAGGACATGTGGCACACGACGAGAAGAGGAGTGCCTTATATATAATGGAGGAGGGGTATCTTGCATTCATTATCATCATTGTACTATGTTCTTCATATTGTCTTGGAGAATCCTCATAAGAAGTAAGTTCTATGGTTCATGAGGAAACCCTAGGATCATTACATCAAGGTTAATGAGGAAAACCTTGGGAGAGGACAAGGAGAGAGAGAGAGAGAGATTGCATGTTATTATAAAGGTTTCTCTTCTGTGATGCTACTATTTTATCTTGTGATGTTAGGGTTTGTGTTGTGCTTATAAACCCTAGAAGAGAACATGACATTGGGGATGTCAGTGATGATTGTATGGATCTTGTTGGTGAGTGTTGGAGGTTTGGCCTAGTAGAATATAGAGAGTGGAGCCCAATGCCTTTGCATGATTTTGGAGCCTTGTTCTTGTGGGATGTGAAGCTAGGGAAATATCATGAAGAGATTAGCTTGATAAGTTGTGAGCTTGGTGCGATGCCTTGCTTGGAAAAAGACTTGGTTATTGTATCCTTGATGGAGGTTTTGTTTGTGTTCTTAGGATGTTAGGGTTTGTGTTGTGCTTATAAACCCTAGAGAAGAACATGACATTGGGGATGGTGATGATTATTATGGATCTTGTTGTAGTGTTGGGGGGTTTGGCCTAGTAGAATATAGAGAGTGGAGCTAATGCCTTGCATGATTTTGGAGCCTCGTTCTTGTGGGATGTGAAGCTAGGGAAATATCATGAAGAGATTAGCTTGATAAGTTGTGAGCTTGGTGCGATGCCTTGCTTGGAAGAAGACTTGGTTATTGTATCCTTGATGTTCCATGGAGGTTTGTTTGTGTTGATGCAAGAGTTGAAGACCTAGGGTTTGAGGATTCAAACGTTGGGATGAACATGTAGATTTAGAGGCTAACATTAGAGGTGTCTTTCCATGTACGTGTGTGATGCAACATGGCTAGGGTTTGTAAACCCTAAGGAAGATCACCATGCTAGTTTGGAGAGATTTTCTATACAATATTAGTGTACATGCCAAGGAGGACTTTTCAGTGTTTATTCTATCATGTTGAGGATCTTTAATGGAGTGACCAACTTTGGGTGGGAGCGATTCCTAACTAACATAGTTGGTGGCTAGGATTTTCTTAGAGTTTCACTAGCTAGGGTTTGGAGAGTTGACTTGTACTATATTTTTGATAAAGATATATGTACTTGTACTTGATATATATAATTATTTTTCCAACTATCCAAATATTGTATACTTGCATATTTTATTTTCAACTCATGTTATATTATTGATTGAGTAGATTTTCAGTTCATGTTGATTTGACATAACATATATATAAATTAGTTAAGTGATTGAAGACATATTTAGACGATAAAGGAGTAGAAGTGATGTCGTTATAATATATTATAATAAGACATTTTAGATTTGTTTTATGCTTTGAAAGGTGTGTCATAAGAGTTATAATTTGTTGACATTGAAGTACACTTGTTTTGTATATTTCCCCTTAAGCTATATAATTATTTGGACTAAAATGAAATGAAGAATTTGTTGATATTCATTATTATAGTTAAATATTTCAATCATCCCTAAAACATGACGTTCATAAACATTAAATTTGGAAAACTTAAAATAAATAAAGTGAAATTTCAAAAAAATATATTAAAAATAAAATTTATGAAATTTTAACAAAATATTAATTAATATTTCAACACAACATTGAAAACATTAAACACACTAATAACATGGAAAACGTTAAACACACTAATATATGACATGTTCACAATCATTCAAGAACAACAAAATTCATTAAAAATCTATTAATATAACATGTGATTATGAGTCAAACATGTCATCATTAAAATGTGTTAAGGCTTCTATATTATAATATATGTTATATGAAAAGTAAAATTTGATCAATGATTAGAGATCTAAACTACACATGGTTATAAGTGCATCCATGAGGAAAACAATAATAGTTGTTAGAATTGCAAATGTGGAAAACACAATTCACATATGATAATTAGCAATCACATAGATAAGGAACACAAGGATTTCACATGGTTCACCCAAACGTTGGGCTACGCCCACCAAGCATAGACATCAGTTGTCTTATTATTCAGATCATGGAGATTACAACAGACTAGTAAGTTATCACTCTGTCTCTCTCTCTTTGCCTCTACAAGATTACATGTATTTATATACATTTACAAGAAACTGATTATTAAATGCAATCCCTATCCATATTCTAACTTGGTCTATTTGGTTGTAACCAACGTAGAATAATAGGATCCAAATCCATCCTTGAAGGAATTCGTTGTCACCAAATCCCAACAATCTCCACCTTGACAACAATTAACCTGATACCTTTCTCCTTCCTTTTGTTCATCACCTTTTGTGCAAGCCAAGAGAAGCCAAGCATCACTGCAACTTCTCTAATAAAACCAATTTCATGATCTCGCCTGTGTGACTTGCACGAGTTTGGACTTCTTAAGGGGTCACTCCACCTCCAACATATTTTCCACAACTGTGTTGTGAGACCTATTTAGTGATAGATCTCCTCATAACCAAAACACCTGTAAAATATACATTACAATTATCATAGACCATCTCAGTGTAACCATTATAGGTGACATTTGTGCTTCTCAAACGCTGAAGAACCCATTTCACTACAACACCTGAATCTGTCACGTATTTGACAACATCATTGTCATGTGAAACATATGGTATTAACCATTTCATCACATACAACAGACCTCCTACTGGACTTTCACGAGACATAACCTTTCCTTCTTTATAGACAGGACCTATGCTTGAAGAAAAATTATAATGGAAAGCAAGAGGGATAAAAACTATTTTTACAATGTTCATGTTAAACTCCAACCACATCTTACCATTACCATCTCTGTGTACTTCCATGCCCATAATTTTTTTTGTTGCTCCTTGATCCCTCATCTGAATTGTCTTGTCCACCTGAGTCATTTTATTACTGATTTTGTCCATGCTTCGGCTTGCATCGAGCATATCATCAGCAAATAACATCAAGACTGTGAATGTACTATAAACAGTATAGTCATTCCTACCCTTTGAAAAATTCTGAATCACTATGAAGGATTCAAACCTCTTGTATATTTGCCTGAGTACCAATAGGCCATGCAATGAATTTTCTAGCATGCAAACAAATTTACCGTTGAGATCTTGAATAAACCCTTTTGGTTTTTCCATACATACTATATATTTTTCAATGATGACCTTGTGAGAAGTAGGATCACACACACAACATCCCTTTATACCACCAACATAACTTGCAGAGATATAAAACAAGCAGGAATTCAGAAACAAAGATTTTAAGTCTGGAAATGATTTACCGCTTACCAGTACCTGCAATTCTTTCTTGCTCTTATGACCTTGATTCTTTTTCCATAAACAAGAAGATACATCTATCACTTCAGATGCCACTTTAGTACTCCCTTCCATCTTATAAAGGTTATCAACCTTTGTTGCCTTCATCACTACTAAACTACCTTTAGACAATGTGAGTGCTCCACCTTGACATGTATATGTATATCCATAAGAATCCAACACTCCCAATGAAATAAAATTTGATTTAAGCTCAGGTACATATCTAACATTCGTTAATGCCCTAACAACACCATCAAACATCCTGATTCTAATACTTCCAACCCCAACAGTTTTACAAGGAATACCATTTCCCATAAACACTACACCCTCATCAACAAATTGGTAAGAAATGAACCAATTTATATGCAAGCACATGTGGTGGGAGGCACCTGAATCTAAATTACATTCTTCTTGATATTGTAAATTATTAGAAACAGATAAAACTTGATCAGTCATACCTAAATTTGTTACAGCCAAATTTGCTTCTTTTGTAGAGTTTTCCTCAGATTCCTTTCTTTTCCAACAATCTTTCTTGAGATGTCCTATTTTGCCATAGTATCAACATTTTTCTTTGCCCTTTCTGTGTCTTGACTTAGATCGAGAAAAACTTCTCTCATTCTAATCTTTAGTTCGACCTCTGACCAACATCACCTCTGAAGTTGAGGTTTCTTGACTAGATTTTCTCCTCATATCCTCAGCCAACAAAGCTCCCACAACAGAGTCATAATCTAAAACATCTACTGAGCTAAAGCTAATAGAGGTGACTAGATTATCCCAAGACTCAGGCAACGAACACAATAGTGTAATAGCCTTATCTTCATATTCGAATTTAACTTCCATATTAGTCAATTGAACTATAAGGATATTGAAGGTATTTAAATGGTCAACAACTTGTGTACCTTATTTCATCCACAAACTGTACAACTGTCTCTTCAAGTAGATTTTTCTCGTTAAGGACTTTGTCATATATAGACTTTCCAACTTGCTCCATAAGCTTGATGTTGTATCCTCTCCTACGATATTAAACAAAACATCATTCGTCAGACATAAACAAATGGTACTAAGAGATTTTGCATCCAGATCTTCCCATTCCTCATTCATCATGGCTGTTTGTTTCTTTGACTTGTCTGTCAATGCTTTTTGCAACCCTTGTTGCACCAGTAAATCCCGCATCTTAAGCTTCCAGAGATCAAATTTTTTTTTTACTACTAAACTTTTCAACTTCAAACTTCTAACTCTGCATATTATCCATTAGCACAATATCTCCTAACACCCAAATCATTGCTTATAATAACCAAGGCCTTTTTAAAAATAATGTGGAGGAATAAATTCACAAGGTTTAATAAAAAACCTTTTACTAAAAATTCACTTAAAAAAAAAAAAACTTTTAATAAAAAATTAACCTTTACTTTAATTCCTCCACCTTTTACATTTTTACCTTATACCTTTACTCAATTAAAAAACCTTTACTTCATTCATCTAGGAATGTGACTTGCATCTTCAATCTTTTCTTAATAATAAACCTTTACTCATGCTTTTATAAAAAATACCTTAACTTTTCCAAGAAGAAAAAAAAACATGCAAATGTTATCTTAAGGAGTCGTCGCTGCACCTCTCGATATACCTAGAGTGTGGCGATCTTAAAGAGTCTCCGCACTATACCACACTCCTGGACTATGACGATTCTAGTTTTTCAAACAGGCGTGAAGACTGACTAGTATGACGTCGCACCCTTCCAGAGGAGGGACCTGCGGCAATGTTGAACTCGACGCACTTCACACAGATTTCACTTTTTTCTGCTCCTCCGAGAATTTGACACTCCTCCAACTAGCTCTGATACCACTTGTTAGAATTGCAAATGAGGAAAACACAATTCACATATGATAATTAACAATCACACAGATAAGGAACAAAAGGATTTCATGTGGTTCACCCAAACGTTGGGCTACGCCCACCAAGCATAGGCATCGATTGTCTTATTATTTAGATCATGGAGATTACAATAGACTAGAAAGTTCTCACTCAGTCTCTCTCTCTTTGCCTCTACAGGCTTACATGTATTTATATACATTTACAAGAAACTGATTATTAAATGCAATCCCTATCCATATTCTAACTTGGTCTATTTGGTTGTAACCAACACAAAATAATAGGATCCAAATCCATCCTTGAAGCAATTTTTTGTCACCAAATCCCAACAATAGTGATGTAATATACATAAAATAAAACACTTATCTAGATAGATTTGTAACCATGTTTTGCCTTTGGAGAATTTTAAACTCAACCATGGTCTCGCATCTCCTAGAGCCACTCTTGAATTGAGGGCCTTAATGTGAGAAGGGTCCTCATCCATAGTATCATCGAGGAACTTTACCTCATTTTTCCCCAATGGCATAGGTTAACTTTAAAACACTGCAACTCTTTCCATATCAAGACTTTGGGCTTGAACTTGTGAATAGTGACACTATGGATAGTTTGAATTCCATTTTTTTTTTTTATGTACAAGTTGTAATCCTTTGAATGAAGAAGGTGTTTTGACTCTTTTTATAGTAGATGGAGAGTGGAGGAAGAATCCAAAAATCCAATGAGTGGCTTTGTGATATGTAATAAGGTTTGAGAGCATTGTTTAATAAAACTTAATAGAACTAGTGTCATATTATGTTGTATTATGGATATTGCATTTGATATTGTATATATTTTGTATTTTGTATTTTTTGTGTATATTATTAATTGTAGGTTCATGACATGTATCATACGATATCATAATAGAAAGAACTTGCAATTGTTGTTGGAGAGTGTTTGTGTAAAATAGATGAAAATGAAGAAAAAATATTGATTATGACGAACCTTACATGAGAAAATAATATTGCTAAGAGTGGATGTGTTGAAAAGGCAATGACAATAAGAAGAAAATAAGTTCCTATGAGACATAGAGTAAGAAACAATAAAATAAGTGAGGAATATTCTATAACATAAATTAAAGAATTGTTTCAAAGAATGTTTATTCAGAAAATGAATGTTGTAGAATTGGCACAATAGAGAATAATGTGAAATGTAGATGAAGAAGAATAATATATTTCTAGAAAAGGAAAAAGGTTTTTAGTTTTCTAGAAGATTGGATCCACAAAAATTAATCAAGTGAACAGAGGGCATGTAACATTATTATTAATGCCATCTAGTTGAAGACCCAACCATTCTCAATATTTCAATAAAGCTTGACATTACTTCTTCCTCTATATTTATGATCAAAGATATGATTATAAGGTCAGAGACAAGATCATCTAGAGAAGTCTAGTAATAAGAATGAAAGTAAATATTGTCTATGGGAGACTGAGAGGTTTGCAAGAGTAGCAGAAACAATTGAAGATGGATGGAAGAAGAAGAGGTAAAGAAACGATCCAACATCAAGAGAAAATTGTCACGAAGTTCAAATGTAAGTTTGCAACACTTGAATATATCATGAAAACGCTTAAAATAATAGAAGAATTGAAGCATAATGATATAGGTGTAGAGTATTATTTTCAAGAATTTTGTAAAATGACTTTAATAAGATATGATGAGGAGAAAAAAAATGAATTTATATGGTCTTCATTGGTCCACAAAAAAAAGTGTGTAGAAAGAAGATATTTTCATTGAAATAGGTTTATGATTTAGCCTTGAATGTTGAAGAAAATCATATGAAGAGAAAATAAGAGAGCGGGAAGAGATAGGAGAAATAAAAAAGAATTATTTCATCTGTTGTTGAGAAAAACGATGAAAGTGAGACATGGGTGCATGTAATAGAAAACATGCAAGTGAAAGAGTTCTCTAGTGAAGGGAAGGTGTGTGAAGAAGGTGATGTAGTGGAAAAGAAAATGATCTCTTAGGTTTTATATACAAAGTAGAGAGTGTGAGTCAAATCCATGTTGTTACTAGCATACAAGAGGAAGTTCAAGAAGAGTTTACAATAACCAAGTTACAAATAACCATATTTGAGTTGTGTTGTAGATGAGAGTGATGTTGTAGTAGAGGTAGTAGTAAAGGAGATATAGATGGAAGATGTTAATACTCATAATTTTTTATATGTTGATTTTGTTTCAGGAAAAGATAAATTTTCAAGGAAGCTCATAGTGAAAATATTGTTGATGTGAGGATGCACAACAACAATGTAGAATATGAGCAATAACAAGTTGAAGTACATTCTCTCATTAATTGTAGTAGTGGATAGGAATCAAAGGACTATCAAAGGTGGGGAATCATCATGAAGAAGATGACAAGGAAGGCCCAGAGGTCAAATTTGCTTGGAACTTGTAGAAAAGCATTACTACATTGACAAAATTGGTGATTTAGTTGTTGGTGAAGAAAGATAGGGAAACAAACTTAGTAGAGATTGAGCGTGAAGAACATAAGGCACACCAAGAAGAGCCCACGTACAATGATCTAAGTTAAAACCATTATTTTTCTTCATCTTCCCATATTCCTTTTAAAGTTGAAGAAAAACTTGAAATACCCATGTATGATGGATAAACTAATGTTGAAGTCTTGGATAACTAGTTGAAACATTTGGAAGTTTACTTTGGTATTTATTAAATCCAAAAAACACAATATATTTCCTTTTCCCGTTTGAAGATGACCAGACATGCTCTTCTATGGTGGGATATTTATGTGGATGCACTAAGGGTAGGAAAGAATCACATGGTTATGAAATGGTAGGACTTCAAGGCATTACTGAAGTCACAATTCTATCCCATAGGACACGAAGAGCAACAACTCATGAAGTGGCAGTACCTTTGGAAAAAAAAGGGACAAGGAGTACAAGGATATAATTCTGAGTTTAGGAGGCAAACCATCGGGTTAGGTATCTCTTTGGAAGAGTTAGGAGTGGTGGTGAAGTACCTTCGAGAACTTTTCATCCACATTCGTAGAAAATTGTGGCTTCATGATGTAAAAAGTATATATGAGGCGAGCATGAAGGCTCTTTATATTGAGTTATACTCCAGGAAGGGACAAGAACACATGAGCCAAGAATAAACCATCAAGTAAAGAGACAATAATATGGTAGCCATAGACGAGAAAAGGAGGGAACCTAACATGCATTGCAAACATGTGATGTAGATGGGAAAATGAAAGAGAAATATTGAAAACTTCATCTGGAATTGCATCCAAAGGGGATAAATTCCAAGGGGAAAGCAAAGGAAGCTACCAAGACAAAAGAGAAAGTGGTGGAAATCACCTCTAATCTGGATGAAGTCATAGTTTGCATCACATTGTAGCGACCCAATGCAAGTGAAGATAAACATGAACTATTTCAAATCAAAGTTCAAGTGAAGAATCGGAAGGTAAATGATCTATTTAATAGTGGTTCTCAATGTAATTTGATTTTTGAAACATTAATTGATGAGGTTGGTCTAGAAACCTATGACCTAGTGTAGCAAATTTCACTAGTATGGTTGGAAGGAAAAATTGTTATGATAATCACTCGGAGATATAAAGTCAATTTTCCCATTCATGCTAGAAATATTGATGAAGTAGAATGGGAAGTTGCACCATTAGATGCATGTGGAGTGTTGTTTGGTAGCCTGTACATGTGGGAAATGGATGCTACCTACCATAGGAGAGAAAAAAAGTAGTGCTTGGTCAACAGTGGCAAGGAATACTTTGTCAAAGCACATCAAGAGAGAGAGAGAGAGAGAGAGAGAGAGAGAGAGAGAGAGAAACTCATCTAGTTTTGAAACAAGGGAATAAAAGTAGGAAACAAGCGACCTTCATTGCCTTCATCGATGATGGAATACTGGATATGGAGAAGCAAATGGAGGCCTTGTGCTTCCATCTCCTTAATGGTCCAACTTTTGGGGACTATTATCACATAATTTGTAGGTTTGGAAAATTCTGACCCAACCACCAAATGGAAACAACTTAGAGAACACCTACCCATTGTCACCTTAGGAAGGTATTCACATCAATTTAGTGATGATGAAAATCACCACAAGGGGGAAATCCCAGGTGACCCTAAGGAGAAATGAGACATTAAGTGGAATGATGGAAGTGTAGCCCCTATAGGTCAAGATACTAAGCACATAAAGGCATGAGAAAACATCTTGGTGGTATCCAAAGGTTTCCAATAGGTAAGAATACCTGTAAAGAGTGATGTACATGCCTGAGACACAAGAACAAGCCAAACATATTTGTATAATGTTAGGTGTACAAGCAATTTAAGCTTGTTTTCCCTAATTGCAGAAGTAAACAAAAGTGTACATCAACAACAAAAATATAGTAAGAGCTTCAAAATAAAGTTTTTCAAAACTTAGTGAAAGGTACAAGAGACAAGCTAGCAAATTGACTAGTTTATCTCAAGAAGATAGCATAAAACTTTAGCAAAAATGTAAGGTTGTTGTAAACAAGTTTTGTAGAAGTAATTATCAGCCTTATGGATGTAACAAACAAGTTATTACAATAGAGAAATCAGCCACCTAAAATCACAAGCAATCCACCCAAAAAGTGTGCTAGGGTTTGGAGAAAATAGGGTCAAACTTCTAGCAATTTTTTATGGTCGAGTTAGGAGTTATTTGAAGATTTGATTTAGGGTTTCTGCAACACTAATGGTTGTATATTAAATGTTATAAAAACAGTAATAAATAATTAGAAAACTGAGACGCCCTAGTGGCTCACCAAGCACATAAAGAATAGAATTGATTCCAACTTAGACAACCTCAAAATCTTGACTTTTCATGTTTACCAAGGTAAGTAATTTATATATTCAATGCAAAATTTGGATTAGTGCCTTTAATATTTGGGTGAATGGAGTATTTAAACACAATTTGGGTCAACAAGGTCCCTAGGGGTGTAAATCCTCTTACTCCCTAGGGTATGCCAATCAAACTAGGGTAAAATCTAGGAGGGTATACACACTCATATTCCTCTTAGAAACCCTCGAAAAATGACTTGTAAAATTAGAAAACTAGATGAATTTTAATGGAGGGTGTATCCAACATAATCCTCCTAGGGTTCCAACCAACGATAACCAAGAAAGATCAATAAGAAACTAACAAATGTAGATTTTTCCTTACCAATTCCTAGAAAGAGAGAGATCAAACCCTAGTTCACCAAGAAAATTACCATCCAATAGCAATAAAGAAAGTCTCCAAGAGGTGTGCACCACCTTAGCTCATCCATACACCAAGAGATAACACCAAAATTCATTTGCAAGAGAGATAAACACGAAGAATCCTCAAGTATAGCGAAAATTCCAGCCAAGTACTTCTCACAATGGGAAAGTTATGATATGAAATGAGATTCAAATGATCTCTATTTATACAAAATGTCTTAAACATGGTTTTCCCACATAAATTAGGGTAAACAAAAAATAATGGTACAATAACCCTTATTTTTCCCCTTTACACAAGCAATTCATCTTTAATTCAAATTTAAATCTCAAAAAAGTGCACAATAGAAACCCTGACATGGCATCACCCCTCTAAGGGTGACATTTTTACTGTTTATATAAGTCATTGGAGTGGAAGGTTGTGGTCGTTGGGGATCATAAATCCTCCCTCTCATGCGTTATAGCCTCCTCCCACCAAATTATGCCAAGTGTCAAGTAGCAACTCCATCACCACCAAACCCTAGCCCCTTTATGATGTCAAGCCTCAGGAAAGTGACGTTTTGCCTCCTTCAAGAAAAATGTTTGGGTTGTAGGGGCTAGGTTAGGTCCTCCATGATGCCATGTAATCCTCTAAAGAAATGTCTCCATGATCTGGCATGTTGGCCCTTTGTATCCGACCTGTGGTCTTGAAGCCCCATGGAAGCCCAAACTAGGATTGTTCCTCCAAAATTGTCCACCAACTGGGTCATGCAAAGAAAAATGGATATGTCGTCCAAGGATATCAATTCAAAGCATCATGATGAGTAAATCAAATCAATAAAAGAGTCATTCAAGCAAGTACATCCAAACCACCTCATCAAAATAAACGAATGCTCAAATACCCTGTGCAATTTACCAAGTTTGAGTATGGGAGGGTTGACAAAACGACCTATTAGGTGAATCGTCCCTCAAGTTTAGGGGTGTTTCCTAAGGGGACCTCCTTCTAAGCATAGATTATTTTAGGGGCTAAATTTCGTAAATGGGCTAATTTTCCATGGTTTTCCCCAAAAAAGATTCACTGACTTCTATTTTTTCTAAAAACGATTCTCCCAAATTCCATAGAATAAAATTATTTTACATCAAAATTCGCCAAAAATTTATATAAAGTATATAAAATCCTTTGAAATTTGAATATTTTTGCAAAACTATCTCCAAACATTTTACATTTTTCATATTAAGGACTAGTAAGATTAGCCCATGTTTGTACATTTTAATATGAATTTCCATCCTTAAAATCATCCCTGCTTCTCAATCATATGGGTGATGTGTCATGGATGAGGGGAAAAACTTTTGGGCATGGGGTTCATGACATACAAGAGGTTTTAGTGTCTCACTTATGAGTTCCTTTGTAGAGGGTGTGTTTCACCTTAATTTTCAATGCATCCTTTTTCCAAACCCATTTAATGCCATTAATTAATTAGACATCCAAAACCATGGGTACTCCCTATTGGTGAATCGATTAGATTGGGGGGAAGTACCACAAGAACAGTTGAAGCTAGAGGTATACAGAGTGCCATATGCAAGGAAAGAAAGGGACACTGCATGAGTGTACACACCTCAACAAGTGGGGAGATTTATATAATGTTATTTTCTTTTGCAGATCTTTGATTTTTCTTTAGGAGAAGCATTTCATTTCTCTCAAGATCTCTTTGGGAAAGCATCTGGAAGGTTCATAAGTAGGATTTTATATTTTTCCAACTATCTCCCCTCTAGGCCTTCAGCCCCTTCTTCCCATGAAATGAGGGACAACTCCTTCTTGGTTCCGTACACTCGAAAATCCCAAAAGGTGAGGAGATGAGGGAATGGAGTGTGGAAAGTGATAAGTATGGTCAGAAATGGCATGATGACTCATCCAAAGGACCTCCCAGTAGCATCCCTATCCCTAAGGGTGACCCACTTACTAGGGTGCAATGTCAACCACCAAATTGAAACATGGCAAAGAGAATAATGTCCATGCAAATGTCACATAATCAAAAGCAGTAATAGACATAACAAACTCAAATTCCTCAAATATTGAAATGACACTCACCATAATACCTGACTTGTACCTCATGGAGAAAGACCCAATGTCTTCTGGAGGCCAGCTGATGTGGTGGATACTGTCGTGACGAACCTAGAGCTGTGGTGGTGAGGTGGGTCTCTTTATATGCAAGTGGACACTACTGGTCAATCCGTCTCTCTGTACTCCATGTCTGCAACATGAGGGCCTTGATACATCATCTCCTTAGTTATCCCTAGGAATTGGGGATAACATCTGGCTCCTACTTGGGGACATGTATTCGTTGTAGAGTGCATGAGAGCTGTAACATTTCCTGGTAGACCTGTGCCTACACTAAAAAATCACACTATAAAATATAGGGTAGTTTTATCACCCTTCATCCATATACATCGAAATCAGAAATAAAACTAATCTAGAAAATAAAATTTTAGCATTTTTTTTTAATTTCTAAACTAAACATGAGATAAATATGTAAGTAGAGAAAAATGAAAAATGAAATACATATAAACTAACATGAACAATCAATATGAAAATGAAAGGAAAGAAATATGACCTACCTACTTACCCGGGGCTTTGGGGCCCTAATTATCAAGTGATAGGTGATGTCAAGTGAAGTCATACAACCAATGGAACCAGCTAATCAACTCATGAAAGTATCTCCCCATTTGATTAATTATGTAAAACAAAAAAGATAATTCAATAACGTAATTATCATGAGCATAAATAGATATATAATAAATGATGAAATGAAACTCATGGAGATGGGTGGGAGGGATGAAATCCTACTAGAAATAAGAACCATCAACCTGCTCATCCTACCTGAAAGTGTATCCCACAAGCTTGATCAATCCATCTCTGAACGAGAATATCATACGTAGATGATGGCTCATCTTCATGACTAAAATTGACCATATCCTTGTATATGTGTGTAGTAGAAACATAAGTCAAGGAAAATTTAAGTATATCTTCAACATGATGTGTTTCATGGAAGTATTCTTAATCACTATAACCATATTTCTCTACAAGGGATTGTTCTATGTCTAAAATGTCATTGCCCCATGAATGTTGAGAGGAGGTAAAGGATCCCAAGAAAACTTGTTGATTTCCCAAACAAAGGCAGATGGAGTAAGGCACAACCTCATGTCTAGAGAAAAACTCCTCCCTCGGACTTAGGAAACGTCGCTTCTTTATCTGTCAATCCCCACCAAAATTATCAATATGAAAGTACTTTCATTTGGTAGTGTGGACTTCAAAGTGCCCCTTGCTGGCCATGACCTATTGTCTATCAAAATATGAGCATAATGGATGAAAATCATCACAGAACAAATATGCATCCCCAAAAGAGTACATATCAAGGGATGACCAAAGATCACCTGGTGTATGTTGCAACAAGTCATCCTTGAAGGGGTAGAATAAATTTGTAACCATATCATCACTAGGCTTCCAAACATTTGAATCATAAATGCATGAAGACTAGTCCTCTAACGATGACAATTTAACCCCTTTTTATTGAGGTCTACCCTCAATGTTGTAAATGGGGTCTCTATAAAAAATGAAAAGACCAAAATCCCATCTACATCTCCCAACCTGTATGAAATCATCAATGTGATTGTTAACTATATCTGTGAGTTGTTCCATGATTTCACCCGTATCATAGGATTTGATTACCGCTTCACAAGATTTGACAACTTTATCTTCTTCAAAAGGGAAAGTAGATAATAATGTCTTGTTCAGACCTTCTGCAAGAGAAACTTCATCGATATCCTCCTGGCAACTTTCTTCATTTCCACAATCATGGAATAAAACATCATCAAAGTTTTCAAAAGCATTATAACTCATCATGTTCTCTTCTTGATGTGTAGGAGAAGCAAAGGAATGTATGTCTTCATCAAGTGGAAGGGAAGATATAAGCACTTCATCTTCATCAAATGTCTCAACTGAATCTACAACATGATAAACTTCATCATGAACTTCTTGGTAACTTTCTTCAAGCATTTCTTCTTGGATCTTCTCTTCAACCGAGTCTTCGTCATAGTCAATAGAATCAAATATTTCACCATCCTGTTATTGATATCTAACAAGTTTGTTGACTTCTTTAGGCATCATGAATGATCGATCCTAGGTTGGAAAGCTTTCCTGGAAAATGTACCTTTCTGTCACGACATGACACAGTGACTTTACTTCAAAATAGGAAATGGAAACCTCCCATGCCATGTTTAGGGTAGGATTTAATATGGATTTATGAGCAGAAAAAAATAAATAAAAGAATGAATACAATAACAGAGAGATACAAATAACAACAACAAATATTCAATGAACAATAACTTTTATTGAATAAATAAAATAGGATGAAACTGTAAAACTGCAGAATTGAAAACAACTTGCTCGAATGGTGGTAGTTATCTCTGAGAAGAGATGTGGAAGCTACATGCATCCATCTAGGTAGAATGATTACAATGAGGCTCCAGAGGCCTTTTTAACATTACTCATAAATGTCAAAACCCTAGACATCCACAAACCTAACCCTAGGTGATGAAACGCCAAAAGTTATGTGGGCCCTGATGGGTAAGTTGGTGCCTCAACTTCCCGAGGTCGTAACTTTTGCATATGAACTTCGTTTTAGGCACATGATAGACTGTTGGAGAGGTCTTTTCGAGAACTACACATTATTCCATCAAACTCTAACTTTGTTTACAATTTCACTATGGAAAGCCAAAAAAACATTGTTTAGGGCCCCAAAACAGCCCTAGAAGTATAGAAAGATGAACTGACATGAAAAGTTCCAAAATAAGCTAGTTGGATTAGGTGGGCAGCCACCAATCTCCTCCTGGAAAATGTGTAGGGCTTTAGACAACCCTGAAAGTGTATAACCCACAATTACAAAGAACTACAGAAGAACGTGTACAACTAAAACTATCAAAAGGAGCCAGTTGGAATAGGTGGGTGGCCACCAATATCCACCTGAATCAGTCCTCCCCCCTTAGAAAGA
>SNQJ01S0003643.1:175347-187638 GCA_010110895.2 Picea sitchensis
TGCCTCGTCGAACTCCATCACCCACGCGTCGTACGTCTCACTCACACGCCATACATCCACTTTGGTCGACTTATCTCAAGCCCTGGTCATTTTTGCTTTTGTTCCTTGGTTGATTTCACATGCTGGGTCGATTAGAATTACTCCTTGATTGCTAGTTTATATATTAAAAATCTATGTACCATCATTTTTAAATGGATGAGTTGGTTAGTTGTTTTATGAAATGGTTTTTTTTATCGGAATCTAGTGATATAAATTTACATAAATCATTATTTTTTGTTATTCAGAATTGATTTTTGAATTCAGAAATGGATTCAGCGTGCTAAAAAACTCCTAAGGCACTCGTATTCTACAAAAATAATCATTTAAATCTACGAATTCAACAATTTCTCATCAGATTTCGAATAATATTCCCCAAAAAAATCTTCATTTCGTAAAATCTTTAACCTACTACTTTTTAAATTTGAATAGCTAGAAGTTCATCACTGTGAAAATCACATATCACAGTTTTGATTTGATTTGCAGCGTACCTCTTTGTAGGTTGTGAGGTGTTTACTTACAATCATATGGATTCTGGTTAATTGGTGAATCATACCTACCAGAGCGTTGGGATTTTATTAGATTTCCAGCTATAGCTTGCATCGAATTCTCCACTTCAAAACTCACCTACAGCTAAGCCCCTTCAGGCTGCTTATTTCTCCTGAGTAAGTGCTTTCTATTTGCCTCACTTCTGGAGCACACAGAAAATATATATGTTGTGAAAAGTGTTGGGAGCAGGGTTGGAATTTGAAATTGGAAAAGCTCATCAAATTTGACAGTTTAGACTACTGCGATGCTTATTCTATTGGTTTTAAACAAGAAGGTTGAGGGTTAGAAGGAATTTTTAATCGTATTTGATAAGCAAATCAATTCAAACAATTTAATGGACAAATTCCATCCCTACGGAGTCATGGTGGACTAATGAGATACCTCCAGTCTGGAGAAACTTATATATATATATATATATATTGCATTTCTGAATGCATAAATGGATTTAGCATACTGAAAAACCCTTGAGGCATTTGAATTATACAAACTTAGCCACTCAAATCTGCAGATCCAACCATTCCTCACCAGATTTCCAACAAAATTAAAAAAAAAAAGTCTTCATAAAACTGCCAAAAAATAGAATGTTTAGACTACTTCTATATATATGATGTGAATGTTTAGAATAATCAGTCCTTGATGGTGATGAAATCTGACTTCCTCCATGGACATATCAATTAAAGAAACAACTAAAAGACAAGAAAAAAACCCTTTTTAACTTCTAACATCCTTTAAAAAGAACACGTGTCATAAAATCATGACACGTCCTTAAAATGATGTCTAACGCGATTTTATGATGTATCCTTACCTCATGACACAGTTGAAGTGGTATCACAATGACACCGCGAATATAAACACTTATCCCATAAGAGACTTGCCTTCTCATTCTAAGAGACTTCTTATTCTAAAAGACAAATAATTAATTGTAGTAACATTTTATCTGTGGTTCACAAGTTAAATTTTAGTTAACTAGTCCTTGACACCATGGTTGAATGGCACTTTTATTAAATTCATTGGATGAACTATTTTGAAAGTCCACTTTAAAAACAATTTCTATAAATTTCATTTGATTGTGTTGGTTAGTAAAAGAAATGTATTTTTATAAATTTCATCGGATTGTGTTAGTTTGAAAATCTAATTTAATTTAAAAAAAAAAAATCATTATAATAATTATAACAAATTATAATATATAATTGTGGTTAGAAAATACTTTTATCATATATCTTAAATTTATAAATTTGATTTGATTGTGTTGGTTTGTAAAAGAAATGTATTTTTATAAATTTTCATCGAATTGTGTTAGTTTGAAAATCTAATTTAATTAATAATTGTTTTACATTATAATAATTATAATTTGATAAATTATAATATGTAAGTGTGGTTAGAAAATACTTTTGTCATATATCTTAAATTTATAATTATAATGAATAAATGATTTTTTTCTTAATTTATTATTTATTATATTAATGATGATGATGGTGATGATTAACGTTCACTAAGACCTAATTGGTATATCGGACCTTAAGACTGTAAGTGATTACTTGTGATTATTTAGAATTTTGTTTTTGCGCTCAAAAAGCATTAAGAGAAGCTTTCCAAGATCACCATACTTTTGTTGAGTTAAGAGGTTAGGAAGGTTGGTAGTGTGATCAATATTTTGAAAATGAGATCTAATATGGGTATACGTTGGACAATCTAAGAGAAAGTGCTTTTCATCTTCAACCTTCTTAGTGTCACAAAGGTGACACGCTCTTTCATCCCATAGCGTTTTAGGGATTGACCAACGCCCAGTTTCACTATGGAGCTCGTGAGAATTTGTTCTGATCTTAGCAATGCTTATTTTTTTCTTTACACTTGGCAAAATAGATAGATATTTTTGATCTTCTAGATTAGGGTTGATTACATCTTTATAATACCTTAATTTTCTTTTTTCCTCTAACTCTTTATCACACCACATTTTTTCCTTAAATTTTGATTTGACATTTTTTTTAATAGTATCTTTATTCTGCAAAATGGTTTCTTCCAGCCAAGACCGAGCATCTTTATGCCATCCTCACTTGAGTCGATGGTGGTTATGACTTGATTTTGAAGCAATTTTAGGTAGCCTCTTGTCTTCCATGTTGTTTAGTTTGTTCTTATACATTAGGTATCTAGTCATAGCCATGCTCTCAATGGGGGAGAGGTTTGTTTCTACTAGGAGGATGGGATAGGGCGTATTTCATTTAATTTTGAGATTATAGGTTATAAAATTCTTTTGTATTTTCTCTATCCTTCTCCAGGATTCACGAGAGATACTACAACCCCAAACTTCACATCCATAAAGAATAACATGTGTAACAAGAGTCTCAAAGAGGAGTTTCTTCTTATCCCAACTCCAAAGATCAACTGATTTACAATTATTTTCAAGCCCATAATAAGCTTCCCATCCCCCAATAATCCTTTTCTCAATGCTATAATTCCAATTGAGCTTGTGGTGAATATCAATTCCAAGATATGTGTATGAAGTCACTTCCTCCAAGTTTTTGTTGTCATATACAAAGGTATCATAAGGGATCTTATTGGATTTAATAATCATGACCTTAGTCTTATCAGTATTAACAGTCATACCCATATTGGAGCAAAAGTTCTTGAGGATTCTTAGTTGGTTTTCAAGATCATGGGGACTCCTTGCCATAAGAATGATATCATCAGCATAAAGAAGAAGATTGATGACTATACCAGTGAGAGTAGGGTCAACATAACTTGCTTTTTCCAAGCATTCTTCTAACTTATCAATGTATATGCCAAAAAGAGTAGAGGACAAGGGACAACCTTGTTTGACTCTGATATTGCAGTTAATTTCTTTTGACCAGCGCTCAGTGTTTTTAAACTTAGCAATAATGTTCTCATACATCCTTATTGCAACAGCTCATCGTTATAGCAAATATTATATTATAATATAATAATAATAATATAAAAATTATACTATGTAATTGTGATTAAAAAATACTTTATCATATATCTTAAATTTATAATTATAATGAATAAATAATTTTTTTCTTAATTTATTATTTATCATATCAATATATAACAGATATTATATTATTATCATATCAATATATAACAGATATTATATTATAATATAATATTTGCTATATATATAATGTAAAATAAATAAATAGAAAAATATTTAAAAAAAAAATTTTATTAGTTTTTGACATCTTATGTAATTGCACATATGATGTAATTGGAGAATTTGATGCAAAACAATTACATAATGTTAATTTTGATTATACATTTACGCCATCATAATCATTTATAGATAAGAGGTCAACATTCGAATGGGTGTTACCTTTTCTCACCAGGAAGGATGTAACATCAAAGAACTTTGCCCAATCTTTCCTTCACAACATATGATTAACTTCGGAACATCATAGCTCTTTCAAGCTTGGGACTTTGGGCTTGAACTCGTGAATGGAATCAAGTTTGAAGCAATGTTTGGCCCTTGACCACATTAAAGAAGATTATAACATTAATTTGTAATTAAGAAAGAGTAAGTGTTTTGAATTTTAAATTTTGTTGGAAGTTGAAGTAGTTACTTAGAATTGCATATTATGTGTATAAATTGTAACCTTGTAGATGAAGAGGGCCTTTTAGCTTTTCATTGTTTCATTTTTCTCTATATTATGTGTATAAATTGTAACCTTGCAAATTAAATGAAGAAGGGCTTTTGACTCTCCATTATTTCATTTTTCTTTAGTGATTTGTAATAGCTGTGTGTGTTTAGTTTTTTATCTTTTCATAATGATATTTGTTTTTTTTAAGTTTATGATATTTGTTGATTAAATTTTTATTGGTCTTAATGATCCTTTTTTCTATAAAGAATGTCTTAATGGATTTGGGGCACTCAATTCTTTGGATACCAAACCCTATCCACATCCTTATCATTTAGAAAAATCATGTTTAGGTCCCATGACCTATATCCACCATTTTAATGTTTCCACATCCAAATGCTTATTGGGTTTGAGGTTGTTCATGATGCATGGTACATAGATACTTTTCTTCTCACCTTTCAATAAACTTATTAAAAAGTGTATAAATATAAAAAAGTTTTAAAAGGTGAAAAGATAAAACCTTTATATAAGTGTTGATTTAGTTTCACATTTTTATAAGTGTTGACTTTAGTTTTATTGAAAATTTATTCTTAAATTAATATTATAAAGGTAATGGTAAGAATATAGTTAACTATGTTTTTGTTTGGTGATATTCTTTTATCACATCGGTGAATTTTGTGATTAGTTATGTTCACCAAAACAATCCCAAATTGCCAAGAGTAAGCTAGGTGATTTTATTTCTAATAGCCTACACAAACTACATAAAAGTACTGCATCCATAACTTTTTTGATAAGTGTTATATATAAAAGAGAACATCGATTGAACATATCTTGTCAAAAACCTCTCCCTGCACATCATTTACACAACAAAACCATGCTTCTTCTTTTAATCCATTTCTCAAATCTCCATAATGGAGTAGAACAAACAGAAAGGGAAACCAAATATGTAGGTGCATAGCTACAAAATAACCTAAGAATAGGAGAGAGGGGCGAGAAAGAGATCCAAGATCCAACTGGGTTTTGGAGAGGATTGGTATTTCACATAAGACATTTGCAGAGTAATACTTTTACATAGAAACATTAACATACAATATATATAAAAAACCAATACCATATATGTACATGTCTTTGAAATTTTACTTTAACAAGTGGGATCAAGGCTCAAGTAACCTACAATAACATAGGTGTTGAGAAGATTCTATTAAAGATTTTAATAAGTTCATACAAAATAAACAAAGTAGCAGCTCCAGAGCCAATCCATTAAGTGAGTTAACAATATAGTTTAGGACAATTTATTGGTCCTCAAACCACTGTAAGATAAGATTTTATTCAGCACCTCGTTGTCAACAAAGAGCTTTTGGAGGAAGTGCTTCTTTTTGTGATTTGCGAAATACTTTTTCCAAATTAATTATGAAAAGATGAAAAATGGATTATTATTATATAATTATTTTATTTTATATTATGTAGAATTTTATTCAATTTTATTGTAAATATAATTTAAAGTAAATCTAAAATTGAAAATAAATTAATATATTATTTTTTAATTTAATAAAATTTATTTTACAAAAATTGATAAAATTTTATTGACAACTTTTTTTATTATAAAAACTAAAGTTTTTAATTCATTTAAAAAAACTATTTTCACCATTATTAAAATATAATGCATCATAACCAATTTTAAAACAAGGGTAGTTGTGGAGCAACAAGTCCCTGCTAAGAATGTAGCCTAAAGTTAGGGACTTGTTGCTTCGATATTCGTAGACAAGTCTCCAATACTTTGAAGAAATTTCAATGGCAGAATTTGGAAAAAAAGGGAGCGCAATGCAAACTAGAGTAGCCCCGTGATTTGTCTCTGCCAGCCGTCATGCTTTTAAACAAACACATCAAAGAAAGGAAGTAATTGTAGGTTGCTTACCATCAGGGAGGACGATCTATGTCTATAGCCACCATGCATTAATTGTAGGTAGGCAACGCATACCCAGTGAGTACATGGACTGTGATTACAAACTATGCCATTTAACATAAAAAACAATATTCAGAGACTGCCAAACGACCTAGCTTATATTGTGCCTATAGTAGTGATAGAGAACTACATGGACTGTGATTGCAAACTATGCCATTTAACATAAAGAATAATATTCCTCCCCATATGCCCAACTAGTAATGGATATTCCTCCTCGTGCCCATTTAGTCAGTTGTTTTCCCGCATTAGCAATTAGTTGGTTATAGTTCAAGTTTCACTCGTGTGGTTCTAATAGGTAGCAACCTGCTCATGCTTTGCTTTCATCCATTCAAACAACTTGAGTGTATTTGTGAGGGATAGATAGACTGTCGCACCCGGTGTTAACTTCTTATTCCCATCGAGAACATTTGTTGATAGAAAGTTTGGAGAATTTCTTTGAATACTAACGATGCCAATTCAAAGTATTCAAAGTAAACATTATTATTGAGTTGTGGAGTTAGTGTTAAATACCAAAACATGTCTAATAAATATAATTTTTAGTTTTAATATATGCCTCAAAGGAGAATTCTTGGTTTTTATATGTCTTTGAAAAGAGACATTTTAGAGAAAGCAAACAAAGTTGGTTATTTTAATAATTGTCGTAATGTCAAAAATGTTATTATTTCAAAAATTAATAGCATATTCGATTTATGTGCATGTACGAGCGTGTATTACATGGCATGTAGTATCCATGCATCACTTCCAGTTGGTTTACATGCATGCTGCCAGTGCCTCTGCTCCACTTGGTTCAATCTTCATCTGGGTTCAATCCTCCCTTTGTAATTCTCAACGTTTTTGCAGAAGACAAAACGACGGGAGTGAAGAATAACCAGTATAGAATTAACATTGTAGGAAGAAGTAGGTGTAAGTTCATTATGAAAGATAAGGCACTGGAGAATAGTATGGGGGATCAACAACCAATAGTAAGGAAGGTGGTGACTCATAGCAGTGAAGGCAGGGGTTGTGGAACAATTGGATTTGGAACTGCATTTACGGGCTATGGAATTGAAATGGGTTCAACTGATTCAATCCAATCAATTGATTTTGGTTTAATAGACTTATATGGTTCTGAAACTCAATCTCAAAGGTCATATTGTTGGTGACCTCGTCCCTAATTTAGGAGCCATGCTTTAGGATGAGACTAAAGATCCAGAAAAAACAGGCTAAGATAAAGGTCAGGGCAAGATCAAAAGTCTTCTTGAAATCCTGGCTGACCATGAAAAGAGATAAGATGAGGAGGGGGTTTGGTTCACCATTACAAAGATACATAGGCGAGTACCATATCTAGTCGTCGGGCGCTATCCAATGGGGATAATTACTAGAGTAATTCACTTATTATTTACATAAGAGAAATTTGATTCGTCGACCCAAGGGAATAGGGAAAATTAGTCGCCCAATAAATCTATGATTGTAGGTTCAAATCCTACTGTTCCCCCACCCTTTTATTCCTACCAAGATTTTTAATTTCTACTGGAAAAGGGCCCAAAATGACTCAATGAATCTCGTTGATCTAAAAACATGATCCCACCAAGTGCTATGGGTTCATTATATAAGGACAGATGCACATTTCTCCTGATGAATCGAGGCGAAGGGAGAGACTCAAATGCTCAATTTTGATAGATGCGTTGGAAAGATTGAACCAACCCTTGAAAGAATAGAGCGATCTTCTTATTCCATGGCATAAGTGGGAACTTGGTCGTTTCTGGCAGTTGACTCCTCGATATCTAGTTCAAATCCTCTATTTATAGGTCTATATGATGCAATTATAATATATTTAACCTGTCTCCCCTCGCTCTCTGCTCCGAGATGGCTCCTTACCTCTAGTCTCTCCGGATCCAGCCCGCTCAGCAGAGCTTACCAGTCCTTCGATATCTATATTTGGATCTGCCAAACATGCCAACTTGAATTGTTGGGATGGCTCGTGAGCTACTTTCTCAAGGCACGAATTCAATATAGACCAGGATTCGATGCGACAAAGCAAAATAGACTGGGATTCGATGTGACAAATATCTCAGTAATGTGGTAATCCTTCCTCCTGATGGAATCAAACACCAAATTTCATTTGAATGATTAATTTTGCAAAATATTACTTCAACTATTAAACATACTGCAATATTCCAAACTTACCGACAATAGTAACTTACAGAGAGGAATTCATTGTTAGAGGAGGAAAAGTCTCTGGAGAGGAGGAAAAGTCTCTGAAGAGGAGGACGCCAGCCTGTGGTATTGGAATTCTTCGGCTAACTGGTGGTATTTGGATTCTTCGTAATTCCCAGGCCAGTCAGTGGTATYGGGCTTCTTCATCATTCCCAGGGCGATTGGGTTGGACAAGATTCTTGGGGAAATTGGAAAGGAAGTATGAATAGGCTCATGTAGGCACGTTTGCATGTATGCAGGTTTGCATGGTAGCAACTGCAACAGACACGTCAATAGGAYATTCTATATGCACTAAGTATGGGAGGAGTAAACATTCTCAAACATTTAATGTTGAGAAGTAATTCTAGAGTCATTTCTAGCATTACTTCATTTCCGAAAAATGAGGTTGCAGATGTAAGCCTTTCAACCAAGATAGACTATGTTATTTTCTTCGTAGGCTCGGGAAGAGACCAAATAAGAGGTTCAAATGAAAACTTTGGTTAAATTACAACCTAAATTGTATGATTTTGTAAAACTTTGATTAAAAACATCAAAAATCATTGATTTATGTGCCAAGTTAATAAAAACATTGAAAATTGATTACTATTAGTCCCTATCAGCCCGAAGGGAAGGGACTAATAAACAAAAGAATGAATTCATGTAAACTTTTTTTTTTTTAAGTAAGAAGTATTATATATTAAAAGCCTTCCAGAACCAAAGTGGAGTTTCAAAATACAAAAATGGCCATACTGTAATTACTGGACTGCCCCAACAGAGGGGAAACCAATCTAGCCAGCAGAGGAGTCAAGCATAAGTAGTGTAATAAACTAAGATAAATAGTCTCAGACAAACTGGTCACCAGTTGAAACTAAAAGAAGCTAACAAGACCTCAAATACCACTATAGGCTTAGACATATGGTGAATAACCTGGCCAGGTGGTGTGGAAGTCCTCGGTCCAAGGTTCCTCCTCAACATATGTCACTTGGTCCGCCCATTGCACTTCGACTTCCACATTGCTCGTGGTTCTATCGACACCTGTCGTAGTATCCTGTAGTGGTCGCCTTGCCAAGTCCACCTCCACGGCCATGGTCCTGTGCCCGACCTACTCTAGCCCATTCTTTGCTGACCGTTGCACCTTGAAGTCTCCTCCATTGGTAGCTGCACACGGTTCCTCCACTGAAGTCACTCCTGTCGGGTCTGAGGGGAAAGCCTCGTGAAGGGAGGAGAGAAGCTAAAGAAGGACTGCTACCTTTCTGTCCATGGCTTGCAGGAAAAATTGAAGGTCCTCCACCCCCTGGCGGAGTTCAAATACCAAACCATAAAGGATGGCCAGGCTTTCTCTAAGCTGTGCGCCGTAGAAGGAGTCAGAGGACTGGTTCTCAGAGTTCCACGGATTACAAGGAGGAGGAGGCTTGCCTTCTGTTTTCCTTAAAGAATCAAAGACTGGTATAGGGGCCGTCTCAACAAGAGGAGGGGCAAGAAGGGGATGTGAGGAGGAGCTCAGCATCCAGGGGATGATTGCTAGACAATTAAACTGCGAAACAGGCGAAGCAGGAGAGGGAGAAATGATAGGCTCGGGCTGGAGGGGAGGGGAGGAGCAGATGGAGGGTGAGTCGGGAGGTGAGATAGAAGGCCGACGAGGTTTCCATGGAGGGCCCCTCCGAGGCCTCCCCCTTGGACACGACATAAGGTGCTTCTTGTAACTATCCAAAGAGGCTAGGTGCACCAGGTAGAGGTAGAATGCCTGGAGGCAAGTAGGGGCTGCAGAGAGCATGAAAGTTCGAACAGGATCAGGCCATGGAAGCGAAGGGAGGAGCCCTTCAGAATGCGAGCAGAGACAAGGGACACACACCAGTAACCAAGCCATGAGAAGATGCACATAAGGAGAGGGAAGTTGCATAAATGAGCCTTCACGTCATAGTAAGAGATATTTAATGCAGGAGGAGCGTGGTGGGCGGTGGCACGAGCCCGTCACATGGCTCCATGCCCCGGTGGCCTGTGCCTGCCTCCGATGTACGCCAAGTGTGCTGCACTAGCACCCCATCCAGGGGAGCGTTCACCGTTCCAGATTTGTAGATACATTGCTAGAGAATAGGGTGATCAGGATCCAGGGCTGAGTTGCATAGGAGTTCCGGTCCACTCCAATTGGTACCCATATTAGCCAGTTCATCCGAAACTTGATTCGCCTTCCTCCTGATGTGAGCAGGAATGACAGCCTGATTTGGTTGCAGTAAATCTGTGATGATCTATAGCCCATGTGATAGTCTCCAGCTAGGCAATAGTCTGTCCGGGTTCGCTCCATTTAAAATTCTGCGCAGCAGGTTGATGATGATCTGAGAGTCCCCCTCAACGATTAGCTTGGTGAAATCATTTTTGATGGCTAATTGCAGTCCTTTGATAAGTCCCCAAAGTTCTGTTGCATTGTTCATGGAATGACCGAGGGAGCCTGTGCTTATGAGAAGGATGTGCCCATGATGGTTGCGGAAGACTACCCCATAACCTGCTGCTCCTGGATTTCCCTTAGAGGCCCCGTCAAAATTGATCTTGATGAAATCCTCTGGGGAAGGAGACCAAAAGGAGGGGTTGCTAGAAGGGGGGGAAAGAGAAGAGGAGGGGAGAGCTTGAAGAGAAGGAAGAGGAGTCCAATGCCGAAGGACGGGGAGTTCGGAAGGAGTGTTGTTCAAGTCTGCGTCGGACCACTGCTAAAGGTGGAGAGTTTCCATGATGTTGCGATGGCATTGATGCCAACATTGTTGCCAAGGGAGGGAGATACTTCTGAAAAGTCTTCTGTTCCTTTCTATCCAAGTTTGCCAAAGGATAAAGCCTAGAAGAAGTTTCCAAATATGATTAAGAAGGGGGGAATGGAAAGCCTAGTCCCTCCAGTTCATAATGGTTTCGAGGATGCTATCTCTGCGGTGGTCCGAGGTGCGCATGATAAGTGCCGCTTGATCCCAGATTTGAGTAGTATAAGGGAAATAATTGAGGAGATGGTTCATGGTTTCCTCTACCTCTCCACAAAGTATGCATAGAGAGGGCCCAACAAAACCCCTTTTCGAGAGGTTATCCCAGGTTAGGATGCTTGAATGGGAGACAAGCCAAAGGAAGAAGGTGATTTTTGGCCAGTGTTTAAGACTCCAGATTTTGTGCCAAACTTCCCTAGCAGGGAGGGGGTCTATTTGAGTTTTGATCTGGTAGGATTTCCGTGTGCTGAAGGTGCCCCGTGGCCTGCATCCCCACCGAAGGATATCCTCTCCTGCAATTTTGGGAATTTTTTGTTTGGCCAACTCTTCTTGCCAAGGTGCCAGGTCCACATGTGCCTCCAGATTAGTGCGTTCCCTATCCAAGTGCCAACAACGCCAGGCGTCTTCTGGGGAATTGTCCTGCCAATAGTCAGCTACTCTTGTCAGGCCTGCCCGTGTAGCTTGGGTGCAAATGTCTCTAGCCCAGTCCTCAGTGTCCAGAACTGGCCATTGTTGCCAGGAATCTTTCCATAAAAGAGCAGTTTCCCCATTTCCGATTGCCGAGAAGGCATGCTGAGTCACTAGCTGTTTGTTCTGCTTGTTCGTTGTCCAAATTAAGGAGCCCGAGTTGTCCCCATTCCAACGAATTAGGTTCTTCTCTGCCACATTTGGAGCGTATTTCTTCCTCCAAAGTCTGGCCCAAAGATCCTTGGGATTTTTTAACCATCTCCACCAAATTTTGGCGCTTAGAACCTTGTTCATTATGAAGGGATCTCATAATCCCAATCCACCTTGCTCCTTGGGTCGACAAAGTTTGTCCCAGCTGACTAACGCTATTTTCTTTCCTGAGTTGAGGCCTTGCCAAATGAAGTTTATTTGTAAGCTTTTGATGGTTGTGAGGACGAACTTTGGGGCAGCCAGCGCTGAAAAAGTATATATCGGAAGGGCCTGAAGAACAGCTTGGAGAAGAGTAAGATGACTGGGAAGGTTTAAGGCTCTGAAGGTCCAGGAGGAAAGC
>SNQJ01S0003643.1:192567-207054 GCA_010110895.2 Picea sitchensis
ATAGTAGGGCTTCCCATCAAGAGGGTGTCATCCACAAATTAGCTCTGCGAGATAGGGGGGGAAATGCCATGCAAGGTTAGACCTGTCAGAAGGTTGTTTTCGACTGTTGCATGGATGGAACGACTAAGACCTTCGGCTAAGATGATGAAGAGGAAAGGGGAGAGGGGATCTCCCTCTCTAATTCCTCTTGAGGGGGAGAAGGGTCGTGAGGGAACACCATTGATGAGAAGAGAGAAGAAAGCCGAGGAGGTTATATTCATAATCCAAGTCACCCAGCATTGATCAAAACCAAAATCTAGGAGCATTGCTCGCATATATTCCCAACTTATCTTATCAAAGGCTTTAGAGAGGTCTAATTTGAGGAGCATACCTAGTGTTTTGGTCTTCTGCAGAGAGTGAATCACTTCATGGGCTAGGATGACGTTGTCCAGGATTTGTCTGCCCTCAACATATCCTGATTGCTCCGGGGATATGATTGTCGGTAAGATAGGCTTGAGTCTCCTGGCTATCACTTTTGTAAGGAGTTTGTAGATGAAATTGCAAAGAGCTATGGGCCTGAACTGCTTGGGATGATGTGCTTACCCCTCTTTGGGAAATAAGGTGAGGAAAGTAGCATTGAGAGCCTGGAGGACCTGTCCAGTGGCTCTAGAGTCCTCCGAAATTTCCCAAACCTCTGTCCTGATCATCGGCCAACAATGGTGGAAAAAATCATTGGTGAAGCCATCGGGACCAGGAGCCTTGCATTTAGGGGTGTCCTGAAGAGCTTGGTCCACTTCCTCGATTGTGAAGGGCTGGAGAAGAGCTGATTTTTTCTCCTAGGTAACGAGGGAGGGAACATGCCATGTAACCTTATTGATGGCCTCATGTCTATCCGGGATGGGTTCTGTAATGAGGTTTTGATAATAGTCGATCAAGGTTGTTTCCATGTCACCATGGGAGTGAATGGTTTCCCCGTCATCTGAGATGAGATGCGTGATCTTATTAGAGTGTCGTCTTTGGATGACAGTTCTGTGAAAGAATTTGGTATTGCGTTCCCCTTCCTTGAGCCATTGGATACGCGATTTCTGTTTCCATAAGATCTCTTCTTGTCTTTTCCTAGCTTCGAGCTATTGAATTACTTTTACTTCCTGGGCTTTTAGCTCATTTGTTAACCCCTGCAGTCTGATCTGATTCTGAATCTCGCCCATTTTTTCTGACAGTTGTTTTTGGGAGTCAAAGATATTGCTGAAGGTATGCTTGTTCAAAAGTTTGAGAGTTTGTTTGAGATTCTTTAACTTTTGCTAGAATCTGTACATTTTGGAGTCGTGAGGGACCTCTGACTCCCTCCACCAATCTTGGATATTTTCTTGGAAATCAGGGTGGAAATAAAGTTGCTCAAAACTTAGTGAAAGGTACAAGAGACAAGCTAGCAAATTGACTAGTTTAGCTCAAGAAGATAGCATAAAACTTTAGCAAAAATGTAAGGTTGTTGTAAACAAGTTTTGTAGAAGTAATTATCAGCCTTATGGATGTAACAAACAAGTTATTACAATAGAGAAATCAGCCACCTAAAATCACAGGCAATCCACCCAAAAAGTGTGCTAGGGTTTGGAGAAAATAGGGTCAAACTTCTAGCAATTTTTTACGGTCGAGTTAGGAGTTATTTGAAGATTTGATTTAGGGTTTCTGCAGCCCTAATGGTTTTAGATTAAATGTTATAAAAACAGTAAGAAATACTTAGAAAATTGAGATGCCCTAGTGGCTCAACCAAGCACATAAAGAATAGAATTGATTCCAACTTAGACAACCTCAAAATCTTGACTTTTCACGTTTACCAAAGTAAGTAATTTATATATCCAATGCAAAATTCAGATTAGTGCCTTTAATATTTGGGTGAATGGAGTCTTTAAACACAATTTGGGTCAACAAGGTCCCTAGGGGTGTAAATCCTCTTACTCCCTAGGGTATGCCAATCAAACTAGGGTAAAATCTAGGAGGGTATACACACTCATATTCCTCTTAGAAACTCTTGAAAAATGACTTGTAAACTTAGAAAACTAGATGAATTTTAATGAAGGGTGTATCCAACATAATCCTCCTAGGGTTCCAACCAACGATAACCAAGAAATATCAATAAATAACTAACAAATGCAGATTTTTCCTTACCAATTCCTATAAAGAGAGAGATCAAACCCTAGTTCACCAAGAAAATTACCATCCAATAGAAATAAAGAAAGTCTCCAAGAGGTGTGAACCACCTTAGCTCATCCATCCACCAAGAGATAACACCAAAATTCATTTGCAAGAGAGATAAACACCAAGAATCCTCAAGTATAGCGAAAATTTCAGCCAAGTACTTCTCACAATGGGAAAGTTATGATATGAAATGAGATTAAAATGATCTCTATTTATAAAAAATGTCTTAAACATAGTTTTCCCACATAAATTAGAGTAAACAAAAAATAATGGTACAACAACCCTTATTTTTCCCCTTTACACAAGTAATTCATCTTTAATTCAAATTTAAATCTCAAAAAAGTGCACAATAGAAACCCTAAGATGACATCACCCCTCTAAGGGTGACATTTTGACCCTTTATGTAAGTCATTGGAGTGGAAGGTTGTGGTCGTTGGGGATCATAAAGCCTCCCTCTCATGTGTTATAGCCTCCTCCCACCAAATTATGCCAAGTGTCAAGTAGCAACTCCATCACCACCAAATCCTAGCCCCTTTATGATGTCAAGCCTCAAGAAAGTGACGTTTTGCCTCCTTCAAGAAAAATGTTTGGGTGGTAGGGGCTAGGTTAGGTCCTCCATGATGCCATGTAAACCTCTAAAGAAATGTCTCCATGATATGGCATGTTGGTCCTTTATATCTGACCTGTGGGCTTGAAGCCCCATGGAAGCCCAAGCTAGGATTGTTCCTCCAAAACTGTCCACCAACTGGGTCATGCAAAGACAAATGGATATGCCATCCAAGGATATCAATTCAAAGCATCATGATGAGTAAATCAAATCAATAAAAGAGTCATTCAAGCAAGTACATCCAAACCAACTCATCAAAATAAATGAATGCTCAAATACCCTGGGCAATTTACCAAGTTTGAGTATGGGAGGGTTGACAAAATGACCTATTAGGTGAATCATCCCTCAAGTTTAGGGGTGTTTCCTAAGGGGACATCCTTCTAAGCATAGATTATTTTAGGGGCTAAATTTTGCAAATGGTCTAATTTTCCATGGTTTTCCCAAAAAAAGATTCGCTAACTTCTATTTTTTCTAAAATCGATTCTCCCAGATTCAATAGAATAAAATTATTTTACATTAAAAATTGCCAAAAGTTTATATAAACTATATAAAATCCTTTGAAATTTGAATATTTTTACAAAACTATCGCCAAGCATTCTACATTTTCCATATTAAGGACTAGTAAGATTAGTCCATGTTTGTACATTTTAATATGAATTTCCATCCTTAAAATCATCCCTGCTTCCAAGTCATATGGGTGATGTGTCATGGATGAGAGGAAAAAATTTTGGGCATGGGGTTCATGACATACAAGAGGTTGTAGTGTATCACTTATAAGTGCCTTTGTAGAGGGTGTGTTTCACCTTCATTTTCAATGCATCCTTTTTCCAAACCCATTTAATGCCATTAATTAATTAGAGGTCCAAAACCTTGGGTACTCCATATTGGTGAATCAATTAGCTTGGGGGGAAGTACCACAAGAACAATTGAAGCTACAGGTAGACAGAGTGCCATATGAAAGGAAAGAAAGGGACACTGCATAAGTGTACAGACCTCAACAAGTGGGGAGATTTATATAATGTTATTTTCCTTTGCAGGTCTTTGATTTTTCTTTAGGAGAAGCATTTAATTGCTCTCAAGATCTCTTTGGGAGAGCATATGGAAGGTTCATAAGTAGGATTTTATATTTTTCCAGCTATCTCCCCTTTGGGCCTTCATCCCCTTCTTCCCATGAAATGAGGGACAATCCCTTCTTGGTTCCGTACACCCGAAAATCCCAAAAGGTTAGGGGATGAGGGAATGGAGTGTGGAAAGTGATAAGTATGGTCAGGAATGACATGATGACTCATCCAAATGGCCTCCCAGTAGCATCCCTATCCCTAAGGGTGACCCACTTACTAGGGTGCAATGTCAACCACCAAAGTGAAACATGGCAAAGAGAATAATGTCCATGCAAACATCACATAATCAAAAGCAGTAATAGATGTAACAAACTCAAATGCCTCAAATATTGAAATGACACTCACCATAATACCTGACTTGTACCTCATGGAGAAAGACCCAATGTCTTCTGGAGGCCAACTGATGTGGTGGATACCATCGTGACGAACCTGGAGCTGTGGTGGTGAGGTGGGTCTCTTTTTATGCAAGTGGACACTACTGGTCAAGCCATCTCTCGGTACTCCATGTCTGCAACTTGAGGACCTTGATATATCATCTCCTTAGTTATCCCTAGGAATTGGGGATAACATCTGGCTCCTACTTGGGGACATGTATTCGTTGTAGAGTGCATGAGAACTGTAACATCTCCTGCTAGACTTGTGCCTACACTAAAACATCACACTGTAAAATATAGGGTATTTTTATCACCCTTCATCCATATACATCGAAATCAGAAATGAAACTAATCTAGAAAATAAAATTTTAGCGTTTTTTTTTTTAATTTCTAAACTAAACATGAAATAAATATGTAAGTAGAGAAAAATGAAATGCATATAAACTAACATGAACAATCAAGATGAAAATGCAAGGAAAGAAATATGACCTACCTACTTACCCAGGGATTTGGGGCCCTAATTATCAAGTGATAGGTGATGTCAAGTGAAGTCATACAACCAGTGCAACCAACTAATCAACTCATCAAAGTATATCCCCATTTGATTAATTATGTAAAACAACAAAGATAATTCAAGCACGTAATTATCATGAGCATAAATAGATATATAATCAATGATGAAATGAAACTCATGGAGATGGGTGGGAGGGAGGAAATCCTGCTAGAAATAAGAACCATCAACCTGCTCATCCTGCCTGAAAGTGTATCCCACAAGCCTGATCAATCCATCTCTGAACGAGACTATCATACGTAGATGATGGCTCATCTTCGTGACTAAAATTGACCATATCCTTGTATATGTGTGTAGCAGGAACATAAGTCAGGGAAAATTCAAGTATATCTTCAACATGATGTGTTTCATGGAAGTATTCTTAATCACTAGAACCATATTTCTCTATAAGGGATTGTTCTTTTCCTAAAATGTCATTTCCCCATGAATGCTGAGAGGAGGTAAAGGATCCCAAGAAAACCTATTGATTTCCCAAAGAAAGGGAGATGGAGTAAGGCACAACCTCATGTCTAGAGAAAAACTCCTCCCTCAGACTTAGGAAACATCACTTCTTTATCTGTCAATCCCCACCAAAAGTATCAATATGAAAGTACTTTCATTTGGTAGTGTGGACCTCGGAGTGCCCCTGGCTGGACATGACCTGTTGTCTATCAAAATATGAGCGTAATGGATGAAAATCATCACAGAATAAATCTGCATCCCCAAAAGAGTACATATCAAGGGATGACCGAAGATCACCCGGTGTATGTTGCGACAAGTCATCCTTGAAGGGGTAGAATAAATTTGTAACCATATCATCACTAGGCTTCCAAACATTCAAGTCATAAATGCATGAAGACTAGTCCTCTAACGATGACAACTTAACCCCTTTTTATTGAGGTCTACCCTCAATGTCGTAAATGGGGTCTCTATAAAAAATGAAAAGACCAAAATCCCATCTACATCTCCCAACCTGTATGAAATCATCAATCTGATTGTTAACTATATCTGTGGGTTGTTCCATGATTTCACCCGTATCATAGGAGTTGATTACCTCTTCACAAGATTTGACAACTTCATCTTCTTCAAAAGGGAAAGTATATAACAATGTCTTGTTCAGACCTTCTGCAAGAGAAACTTCATTGATATCCTCCTAGAAACTTTCTTCATTTCCACAATCATGGAATAAAACATCATCAAAGTTTTCAAAATGATTATAACTCATCATGTTCTCTTCTTGATGTGTAGGAGAAGCAAAGGCCTATATGTCTTCATCAAGTGGAAGGGAAGATATAAGCACTTCATCTTCATCAAATGTCTCGTCTGAATCTACAACATGATAAACTTCATCATGAACTTCTTGGTAACTTTCTTCAAGCATTTCTTCTTGGATCTTCTCTTCAACCAAGTCTTTGTCATATTCAATAGAATCAAAGATTTCACCATCCTGATATTGATATCTAACAAGTTTGTTGACTTCTTTAGGCATCATGAATGATCGATCCTAGGTTGGAAAGCCTTCCTGGAAACTGTACCTTTCTGTCACGGTGTCACACAATGACTTTACTTCGAAATAGGAAATGGAAACCTCCCATGCCATGTTCAGGGTAGGATTTAATATGGATTTATGAGTGGAAAACAATAAATAGCAGACTGAATACAATAATAGAGAGATACAAATAAAAACAACAAATATCCAGTGAACAATAACTTTTATTGAGTAAATAAAATAAGATGAAACTGTAAAACTGCATAACTGAAAACAACTTGCTCAAATGGTGGTAGTTATCTCTGAGAAGAGGTGTGGATACTACATGCATCCATCTAAGTAGAATGATTACAATGAGGCTCCAGAGGCCTTTTTAACATTACTCATAAATGCCAAAACCCTAGACATCCAAAAACCTAACCCTAGGAGATGAAACGCCAAAAGTTATGTGGGCCCTGATGGGTAAGTTGGTGCCTCAACTTCCCAAGGTCATAACTTTTGCATATGAACTTAGTTTTAGGCGCATGATAGACTGTTGGAAAGGTCTTTTTGAGAACTACAGATTATTCCATCAAACTCTAACTTTGTATACAATTTCACTATGGAAAGCCAAAAAAACATTGTTTAGGGCCCCAAAACAGCCCTGGAAGTATAGAAAGATGAACTGACATGAAAAGTTACAAAACAAGCCACTTGGATTAGGTGGGGGGCCACCAATCTCCACCTGGCAACTGTGTAGGGCTTTAAACAACCCTGAAAGTGTATAACCCACAATTACAAAGAACTACAGAAGAACGTGTTCAACTAAAACTGTCAAAAGGAGCCATTTGGAATAGGAGGGTGGCCACCAATATCCACCTGAATCAGTCCTCCCCCCTTAGAAAACAATGTTCTACATTGCGTTGAGTTCCCCCATTAGGTGAGGAAATTTCTGCTGAATTTGGCCATGGGTGAGCCATTTACCTTGGTGTAGGATTTGCCCTACCTTGACAACCCAATAAAGTTGGATCCTCTGTTGGTGAGTGCCCTTGACCTGTGTGTCCACTATCTAATCAGTGGATGCTTGTTCCATGAAGTTAGGGTTGAGCTCTATTGGTGTCAAATGTTCTGCGATCTTTGAGGCATCCAATAATGGTGGAAAATATGGTCGTAGGAGGTCCACATTGAACATTGGGTGTAAGCCAAGGAAGTGGGGAGTGTTGAGCTCAAAAGAATTGTCTCCCACAACCTTGGTGATAGTGTAAGGCCAATAGTGAAGTGGACAAAGCTTCTGATGGGGCCCTGTAAGGCGTTCTTTCTAAAAATGTAACCAGACCTTGTCTCCCGCCTAAAACTTGTGTGGTACCCGGTGTTGATGATGGTGTTGCTTGTACTTAGCATTGGATTTTTGTAAAATCTCATGGACCTTGTGGTGGATGTGTTGAATCCACCTAATGAATTTGGTGGCTTTGTCGGCCTCAGACTGAACATGGGAAGATTATGTATGTGTGGTTGCAAGAGGTAGTGCAACATTAATGGGACCCAAAAGTTGGAATCCCAGCCCCACCTAAAATGGGATATTGTCGGTGGATCTATGGAGAGCCCTATTGTAGCTTTGTTGAACATAGGGAAGACTCTCATCCCATGTACGTGGATTCTTAGAGTTATACATGCATAGGATGTGCACAATCATCTAATTGCCGACCTATTTATGGCCATTGGTTTGAGAGTGGAAGGCAGTAGATTTAGTGAGCTCGGTGTCCAACAATGACTAGAGACTTGACTAAAATGTGTTGAGGAAACTGTTGTCACGATCAGAGATGATGGTTTGTGGTATCCCAAAATGGACCCACACTTGCTCGAAGAAGATCTTGGCAGTATTTGCCACTGTGATACTCTTCTTGTAGGCTATGAGAATGGCCATCTTTGAAAACCGATCAACCACCACAAATACACAATTATTTCCTTGCTTGGTGGACAAAAGGCCATGCATGTAATCCATCATATGGATTCCCAATGCCTCCAAGGAGTAGGAAGAGGGGTGTATAAGCCTTGATTCTTGATGGATGGCTTGGTAATGGCACATGAAGTGCAAGATCTGATATACTTGCTAACATCTTGTCGAAATTTTGGGCAATAAAAATGTTTTTGTATAACGACCACAGTTTCCTCCATGCCAAAATGTCCTGCCATCTGACTGTAGTGATCCTCGCAATTCAGCTTTGCATGCTTTCTTGCAGGAACAAAAAGGTGGTCCAGATGGCATAAAAATCTATCCTGAATGTGAAAATCAGTGACATTCGTGCATGTACCCAAGAGTTGATAGGTGGTGGCGAAGTCAGGATATTTTCAATAAAGTTGGGGCCACTCAAATGCCTCATGCCCACATGAATGGAGCACGGTGGTGAGTGCAACCACAGAAGGTTGACTGAGGCAGTCAGCGACACAATTTATGCTCCTTGTCTTATACTTGATGTTGATATGGAACTGTTGCAGGTATGTGGACCACTTATGATGGCGGTCATTCTGTAACTTCCACTATGTCTATATGAACTGCAGAGGCTTGTGATTAGTGTGGATGATTGTCTCCTTTCCCAAAATGTAATGTTTCCATTGACGATATGCTTGTACAATGGAATACATTTCCTTGTCATAGGTGGGGTATTTCCGGATAGTATCTGAGAGTGTATCACTATGGCATGCTATTGGATGACAGTGTTGAGTGAGAACTGCACCTGCATTATATTCAGATGCATTAGTCTCAATATCGAATGGTTGTTGCAAATTGCATAAGGAGAGTACTGGAGCTGAGCACAAGCGATGATTTAGATCATCAAAGGCTCATTTTTTAGCGTTCCCCCATGCAGATTTTTCCTTGCCACTTCCCTTGGTCACTTGGTTGAGGGCCCATGCAATATGGGAGAATACCAACACAAACCGTCAATAGAAGTTGGAAAGTCCCAAGAAGCTCCGAATCTCAGTTAGTGTGGTCAGGGTTGGCCAGTCACGGATGACTTGTATCTTAGCTAGATCCACATGCACGCCATGTTCATCAACAATATAGCCCAAGTATTGGACCATGTTCATGCCAAAGGAGAATTTTTCCAAGTTGGCATATAGCTTGTGCTACCACAGAGTACTCAAAACCTATTGAATATGTTGCATGTTCTCTTCCCAAGTTTTGTTGAAGATGAGGATGTCATCCAGATATACCACCACAAAAGAGTTGGTGAAGGGTCTCAATACATCATCCATCAACCTCATGAAAGTTTTCGGTGCATTTGTTAGACCAAAGGGCATGACCATCCATTCAAAGAGACCTTTTTTAGATTTGAAATTTGTCTTCCATACATCAGTTGGCTCGATGGGAACTTGGTGGTATCCATAATTTAGGTCAATCTTGCTGAAGAACTTGTCCCCCTTGAGTTGGTCAAGAAGGTCATCAATTTGGGGAATTAGGTATCGATTCCTGAATGTGATTTTGTTTAATGCTTTGTAATCAATGCAGAGCTGCCAAGTCCCTTATTTTTTATGCACTAGTACAATCGGGCTTCTGCAAGGGGAGGAGCTAGGTATGATGTTCCTCTTTTGAAGCATCTCTTGGATATGGCGCTTGATTTTGTCATTTTCCATCAGCGAGTGATGATAAACTGGTCCATTAGGCATATGTGCACCATGGGTTAGATCAATTGGATACTTGACTTAGCAGTGCGTCGGTACCCTAGTGGGTGAGGAGAAGATGTCTTTGTACTCTTCCATGATTTTGTCCACTTTCTTCTGCTGCAAAGAGAGGCTCTATGTAGAGGTCACGGATGTGGTGGCAACCTTCTTCTTACTGTGAGCACAGATCACAAAGAAGACGAACTTCCTGGTCTATGAAATGAACTTACTCCATTGCTTAGCAGAGATTAAAGAAATAGCGGTAGGTGACACTACCTCTGGTATCCTGTACAATTGTCTACCCAAAGTAATAATAAAATATGGGGTCTAGACTCATACACATCATGTCACTTCCAAAAATAGGTTTTCTGAAAAGAACATCACAAACTTCAAGGGGATCAATATCGTACAATACCTCATCTTTGAACGGATTCATGCCGTAGGGAAGACGATGTTGTTGGTTGACGCAAAGATCTCTTCCTTGGAAAAGCCAATCAATGGTGTAGGGTTGCAGGTGCTCTTTCATCGACAGGTCCATCCTCTTGACAACCTCTACTGAGATCAATTTCTTTTGACTTTCGTTATCGGCAATGAAATGAAGCAGAGCCCCCTTTACCCACATCTGTGAGTGAAAGAGGCATTCCCCTTCCTTTGGTTCTTCTAGTTCTCTTGGCTAGACTTTGGTGGTAGTGACAGTGGCGCTGGGTTCGGCATCGATAATCTGCTTCCCTCCTTCTGGATTTGATTTGGAGTAAAAAATTGCCTCTAACTCAGAAGCTTTCAGCTCGGCCACTAGTGACTACTTGGAGAGACATTCTTCGGTGTTGTGCAAAGGGATTTTATGGTATTCGCACCTCTTTCCTCTGTCCTTCTTCGACTTCTCATTACCCTTCTTGTGTTGCGTCTTGGACGAGTTGTTCTGAGAGTGTCCATCTTTTCCCTGTCCCTTATTTTGTGGGTTGGGGCCACCTTTGACCTGCTTCGGCTATGAGAAGTTTGCAAATCCAAACTCTCACCTCTTCTACTTAAATTTTTGCTCGATATTGACAACATATCTATAAGTTTTACTCAATGATGCGATGTCTAGAAACTCAATTTATGTTTGAATGTATTTATGCAGACTGCCTTGGTATTTGAGCACAAGATGTCGTTCATAGTCTTTGATACCCAATTTGGTGCGTAGGGTATGGAAAATATTGGTGAAATCTGGTACTGTCTGGTCCCTTTCCTGACGCAGGGTGGTCCATCTTGTGTACTGGTCCTTGTACCTTCCAATAGGGTAGTACTATTCTTTAATGGAATCCATGAAGGAATCCTATGTGGGGGCGACCAAAAATATTGCAGATTCCTCTATGGCCCTTTGCTCAAAGTAAGTATCCCACTAGTCCTTAGCATGGGGGACGACCTTGAGGAGTGCAAAAGTAATCTTTTCCCTATCGAAAAAATTGTGGACCAAAAAATACCCTTCAAGAAGATTCAACCATTTATCTACAACATCTGAGAGGTTCGCACCACCTTAGCTCATCCATCCACCAAGAGATAACACCAAAATTCATTTGCAAGAGAGATAAACACCAAAAATCTTCAAGTATAGTGAAAATTTCAGCCAAGTACTTCTCACAATGGGATAGTTATGATATGAAATGAGATTCAAATGATCTCTATTTATACAAAATGTCTTAAACATAGTCTGTCCACATAAATTAGGGTAAACACAAAATAAGGGAACAATAACCCTTATTTTGCCCCTTTACACAAGTAATTCATCCTTAATTCAAATTTAAATTTCAAAAAAGTGCACAATAGAAACCCTGAGATGACATCACCCCTCTAAGGGTGATGTTTTGACCCTTTAAGCAAGTTGATGGAGTGGAAGGTTGAGGTCGTTGGGGCTCATAAATCCTCCCTCTCATGCGCTATAGCCTCCTCCCTCCAAATTATGCCAAGTGTCAAGTAGCAACTCCATCACCACCAAACCCTAGCCCCTTTATGACGTCAAGCCTCAAGAAAGTGGCATTTTGTCTCCTTCAAGCAAAATGTTTGGGTGGTAGGGTCTAGGTTAGGTCCTCCATGATGCCATGTAATCCTCCAAAAGCATGTCTCTGTGATCTGGCACGTGGGCCCTTGGCATCCAACCTGTGGGCTTAAAGCCCCATGGAAGCCCAAGCTAGGATTGTTCCTCCAAAACTGTCCACCAGTTGGGTCCTGCAAAGACAAATGGATATGCCCTCCAAGGATCTCAAGTCAAAGCATCATGATGAGTAAATCAAATCATTAAAAGAGTCACTCAAGCAAGTACATCCAAACCACCTCATCAAAATAAACGAATGCTTAAAGACCCTATGCAATTTACCAAGTTTGAGTATGGGAGGGTTGACAAAACGACCTATTGGGTGAATTGTCCCTCATGTTTAGGGTTGTTTCCTGAGGGGAGCTCCTTCTAAGTCATGTGGGTGATGTGTCATGGATGAGAGGAAATTTTTTTGGGCATGGGGTTCATGACATACAAGAGGTTGTAGTGTCTCACTTATGGGTGGCTTTGTAGAGGGTGTGTTGCACCTTCGTTTTCAATGCATCATTTTTCCAAACCCATTTAATGCAATTAATTAATTAGATGTCCAAAACCTTGGCTACTCCCTATTCGTAAATCGATTAGCTTGGGGGGAAGTACTACAAGGCCACTTGAAGCTAGAGGTGCACATAGTGCCATATGAAAGGAAAGAAAGGGACATCCCATAAGTGTACACACCTCAACAAGTGGGGACATTTATATAATGTTATTTGCTTTTGCAGGTCTTTGATTTTTCTTTAGGAGAAGTGTTTCATTGCTCTGAAGACCTCTTTTGGCGAGCATCTGGAAGGTTCATAAGTAGGATTTTATCTTTTTCCAGCTATCTCCCCATGGGCCTTCAACCCCTTATTCCCATGAAATGAGAGACAACCCCTTCTTGGGTTAGTACACCAGAAAATCCCGAAAGGTGAGGAGATGAGGGGATGGAGTATGGAAAGTGATAAGTATGGCCGGGAATGACACAATGACTCATCCAAAGGACCTGCCAGTAGCAGCCCTATCCCTAAGAGTGACCCACTTACTAGGGTGCAATGTCAACCACCAAAGTGAAATAGGGAAAATAATATAATGTCCAAGCAAATGTCACATAATAAAAAGCAATAATAGACGTAATAAACTCAAACGCCTCAAATATTGAAATGACACTCACCATAATACCTGACTTGTACCTTATAGAGCAAGACCTAATGCCTTCCGAAGGCCAACTGATGTGGTAGAGACTGTTGTGACGAACTTGGAGCTATGGTGGTGAGGTGAGTCTATGTCTGTACAAGTGGACACCGCTGGTCAAGCCATCTCTTAGTACTCAATGTCTACAACGTGAGGTCCTCAAAACATCATCTTGTTAATTATCTCTAGGAATTGGAGAACAAAAACCAAAAACCTTCAAATTAAGAAGTGTGATTCCAATTAGATTATGAACATAATAAAAATCCCCATAAAATATAAAATGTTGAAATCTGTATGTAAGTGTTTTCATTTCATGACTCTTGTGGATTCATTAATTTTGTATACACTCTTTGCCATGGATCTTTGAGTTATTTTCATGAATTATTGGAGTGTGGTTCACACACATATTACTCGTACCTCTTTGGCACGCGTTTTATATTTGTTGGGTGTTTGACCCTTGTCCATAGGCCATTTTTTTACCAACCTAGCAAAACTGAATATTAATGCGGCCTCGTCGAATTCCATCACCCACGCGTTGTACGTCTCACTCACACGCCGTACAGCCACTCTGGTCGACTTATCCCAAGCCCTGGCCGTTTTTCCTTTTGTTCCTTGGTTGATTTCACATGCTGGGTCGATTAGAATTACTCCTTGATTGCTGGTTTATATATTAAAAATCTCTGTACCATCATTTTTAAATGGATGAGTTTGTTAGTTTTTTTATGAAATGGTTTTTTTATCGGAATCTGGTGATATAAATTTACATGAATTACTATTTTTTGTTATTCAAAATTTATTTTTGAATGCAGAAATGGATTTAGCATGTTGAAATTTTTTTAAGGCACTCAAATTCTACATAAATAATCATTTTAATTTACAAATTCAACAATTTTTCACCGAATTTCAAATAATATCCCAAAAAAAATCTTCATTTCGTAAAATCTTTAGCCTAATACTTTTTAAATTTAAATAGCGAGAAGTTCATCACTGTGAAAATCACCTCTCACAGTTTTGATTTGCAGCGTACATCTTTGTGGGTTGTGAGGCGTTTACTTGCAATCATATCGATTCTGATTAATTGGTGAATCATACCTACCAGAGCGTTGGGATTTTATGCTGCTTGTTTCTCCTGAGTAAGTGATTTCTATTTGCCTCATTTCTGGAGCACACAGAAAATATATATGTTGTGAAAAGTGTTGGAAATATGGTTGGAATTTTAAACTGGAATAGCCTGTCAAATTTAACAGTTCTAAGCAAGAAGGTTGAGAGTTACTGTGTGTTGACTTGAATG
>SNQJ01S0003643.1:243595-255053 GCA_010110895.2 Picea sitchensis
ACATGCCCCATGGGAGATGTCCACGATTTCATGATTATGATTCACATCCAATGGTAGGTAGAGGAAAAGAATTGATAGAGTTGCTTATTTATTTCTTTTTGGGGTGATGGTCTATTTCTATTTCATAAAGCATAAAATCAGGGATATTGATTCTTTGTGTTTGGTGGATTAACATATTCATTATATTAGTGTGTTGCGATATAGAGTGGTATTGAATTTCATTGATCTTATTGATATTTGTAGTAACGGAAAGAAAGATCATCTTCTTGAAGTGTATGTTCTCTTCATGTCTTTGCATGATTCTTTTGAATTTTGAGAGACCAATGTTTTTTATGTTATGCATTTCGATTAGATGGTTGGAAAAAGGGAGATCCTATGGATTAAATGGAGAAAGTCAAGTTTTTCTGAGTTCTGATTACTAAATCCATATTAGAGACAAAGTTGGTACCAAATACATATTTTTTTTCACCTAATGAATCTGGGTTTTTGAACTCAAAGAAATCAAAACCCAGAGTAAATTTCCAGATTGAGGTGAAACAAATGGTAGACCTCAGAAGACTTACGGGAGATAAAGGATTAAGATGATTAACAATGAGAATGCTTATAACGAAACCCTTGTTCAATCCCCTTTGCATTTTAAAGTTATCGCAATTTACTAGCTCAAAGCAGGTCCTCAAAATTAAACTTACATAGATAAGACTCTTAAATGAAATTGGAGTAAAAATTTCTCCAAAGGAATTCAAATGATAACGGCTAAAGCTATCATAACAAAAATAAAGATTCCAACTTGACAAACGATAGAAGTGAGGCTTCAGTGAGATTCCTAGAAACAAGGAACTTGGTGAGTAAAACATATAAGTACCAATCTCCTAATCCAATTTCCTTTGAATTCAACCTTGACAAATTGTTAGCCCAAGAAAAAATTAGAGACCAACTTACTAGCAGTAAGATTCTTAGAATTCCCTGGAACATAAGGCTCTGGATTCCAAAACGAAACTAGAGAAGAATCCACTTGAAATTGAAGCTTACCATTGGATTCATTAAATAGATTATCACAACCATGTTTTAGGGTGAATCCTTCCTCTAGAGATGAATCCCTAGAAACAAATCCAAAACACATACCAATGCAAATGGTGCCATTAAATATCCCAAAGAGAAATTTCAAGCATACAAGAGGATTGATTTGCACCGAATTGAGGTCATTGAGGTGCCCAATTCTATCGCCTACTCTCACAATTATCCCATCGTGAAAATGCACTAACTCTCTCTCTAATATCTTCAAAACCTAGAGCATATACAAACTTGGCTCGTGTGCCACTAGTACCATGATGTGTCCTTTGAGCTCCCATAATTAACCAAGGAGAATAATACTTTTTTTGCTTACTCATGTGGAATCAAATGTTGATGGGATTAAATGTAAATCTATGGGGAGCATTAGGGAATATAACAAATATTGTGACACATGTTTTTCATAAGGAATCCAAGCTCAATATTTGTGCCTATATTGGCCCACTGATCAACAATTGTATTGAGACCCCTTTTGACATAGACGAAAGAGATTTTAATGAAGGAGCATGTTTCTTTTTTTTTTCCTTTGCAATGATGATCTCCAATTTGTTGTCCATGGGAGTCACTTTGTTGATCATGACTTTGATGACTACCATAGAGTCCCCGATTTTTTCAAATATTTGATTCTTCCTCCATTGGCTATGAGAATGCTTCGCAATAAGGCACATGCCTCTGCCTGATTGTTAGTTTCTTGTCCTAGACCTCATACATATGATGCCACAATAATCCCCTAGAGATCAAAGAGTATCCTCCTCGCACCTGATGTCCTTAATCCATATAATTGAATGTTACGAGTTTTATATTATATACTTTATTTTTGTAAAAATTAAACATTTTGTTTAGCACAAACCTTTATATCATTCCATTTGATATAATGATGGGTTATCAATAATTGTAAATTTCTTTTGACATTTTTTTATCACATACCTTTATGTTGTCTCATTTATATGATGAAGGGTTCCTTGTTCTCTCTTTTTTTTTCGATGGAATTCACATCCCATGAAAATCCTCGAGGCACTTCCCCTCATTTCAAGGATCGTACTTGGGGTAAATTGGTCGATTGTTGTTTTGGCAACCCAACTTGGCAGAGACATTGAGCAATGCCCAATATTATCCATAGAAGAAGCCAACCTGAGGACTTGACCCCATGACCTCTTGTTTGCAATTCACAACACTCAACCACTCAATCTAAGTCGTCAAGATAAAAAAAAAATTCAAAGGAAACCCTCATGAAAAACCCCTTGGGTACTTCCCCATGATCCATGGATGGTAAATAGGGTAAACCGTCAATCCTGATTACAAAGCCTAACCCCAAGAGGATCAAGAGATTTGAACCTGTGACCTGCCTAACTTTGAGGCAAAGTTAAGAGCCCTCACATCTGGCTCATTACCACTCGAGCTTACCCTTAGAACTAGTTCCTTATTCTTATATAATAACATGTGTTTCTTATTCTATTATGGTGTATATTGTTGTAAAATATTCAGTTGTGGATTACATATATGCATAATTTACACTATTACAATGAACATATGTGTCATCGGTTGATAAATTTATTTAACTGATATAATATATCGATGTCATTATTGTATCCAAACTTATTAATTAAAATATAAAAATTAATATTATTATAAAAAGGTTTAATTGTTGATTAAAATTTCAAATTTTTTTTTTAAACCAAATATTAAGTAACTACATTTGCATACTTGCAAAAATATTAAATATCATGTGAGAAATTATGCCACTAAGACATATCAATGTGTTTTCACCAAAAATATTAAATATCATGTGAGAAATTATGCCACTAAGACATATCAATGTGTTTTCACCATTTGTATGCACTAGTATCTTTTCATCATTAGTACACATCGGTACATGTTCCATATATAAGCATTAGTTTCTCAGAGAATTTATCACGCAATGGTTATTATTGTATGTATGAGATTTCAACGTCGATAATGTGTATCGGTGTGTTTTTTAATAATGAAGCACTAGTGTGCATGCCTATATACTAAGCACACAAGTGCTTCTTATTACAACATCAACATTGATATCTTATGTCATTTTTGTTATTGTTACCTTTATCATTACCAAGATTTCACGGTGTGCAAGGAGGTATATTGTGTTGGCACCAATGCTTAACAATATATAGCACACTAATAATTTAAATTATATAAAATGCACCAATGCATGTTAAAGAGTGACACAACTATATGCTTGCTATCTGTGTGGTGCACTAGCGAAAAAACCCTCCACTAAAATCTATGTCCACCCACATTTTTTTATTTATAATAAACCTCCCTTAAAACATAGGCAAAAACTTCACTTTTTCCAAAGGTTTCTTCGATAATATTACTTAATCCCATTACACTAAAAACCTCTTAAAAAAACCTACTTTTCTTATAGTGTTTGCAAATTTAAAAGCATTTTTTTTGTGCAAACATTATTTATATATATATATATATATATATATATATATATATATATATATGATACCAACAAGTTAGTTATTGATGAGTAGAATACTTTTGTTTTTATTTTTTTTCAAAATAATAATTGTATTAAGTTATCAATAATTGTTGTGTTTAAACTCGTAATGCATTTTTCATAGTTATCGGTAGTTTAAATTTAGATTTTTAAGGCTCATGACGCCAAGCCTAGGCGTGCACACTTACATTGCAAACCAAAACAAAAGAAATAGGGCAGGCATGACGCTCGGTGTGAATGGGGAGATGAAATTCTTAATATAGGGGGGAGTTGGGGTTCCTTGAGCATGCAACGTGCCAAGGGGAGACTCCATCAAAAGTGCCTTGCGACACAAGTCAAATGACGAATGGCTTGATGAAGGGTTGAGGGTATGACTTGGGCGCTTCACCAATGAAGGAAAATCAGCTAAGGCATGGGGGGTGCACTTAGGAAATTTGGCATGACTCACCTAATGGTAATGCACACCCAAAACGATGAGTTAGTTAAACGGATCAGTGGGTTGATCAGGTGATAGAATGAAGTGTTCGAGGATCGGCTGGGCAAGTTGCCCAAACGTGCCTACATGAGATTGCAAAGGGGCATGAATCGATGAACCAACGGGTCGGTTCACCCATGGGAAAAGAGACACGATGGATGGGCACCTATAAAGGAAAGAGGGCACACAACCAAGAAGGAAGATTTGGAAGAGAGAAAGAAGAGCTCTACGGTTCTGAGACAGGCTCAGACGAAGAGGGTTGAGCTCCCTCAAGGAGTCAAGTCACTCCAAATGGGAGGAATTATGATGCCTTGAGGTGGACTCAATGGAAAGAGTGGGGTGAACTTATTTTGGGACAATTTTGGGGAATTATGGAAACAAAAGTCTATTGGACGCATGTGTGAGGTAGAACTAAAATCTGTAAAGTATGCGGAAAAGATGAGACAACAAGTCTACGATTGAGGGAACATCTAAGGTGCACCACATGAGGTTGCAAAGATGATTGCGACAGAGAGTCTTGGTGTGACGAATCTATGTATGAGTGTATTTGTGAGGTGAGGTGAGTCGTGTGACTCTATCGAAGTTGTAAAATGAGACATTAGTTCTCATGTTGTAATTGTTTCACAATAACAAAGACTTAGTCGGGTGTTAGGAACAATTTGTGTCTCCTGCACTATATCTATGTTTATCTTGTCTTTTTCATTGTTTTTCTCTTGGCTTCTCATGTTCATGTATGTATTCTTAAATATGACTAAGTGTTAAACTATTAAAAAATGTCTAAGTATACAAGAGTTGCACTAGAGTAGGAGTGTGACTCATTGGTAGCCTAGAACGGAGTATGGGTACGCTCTAAGTGAAGAGGTGTAGTCCAAACGAAGTAACATTGGTGTTGCAAAGAAGCCAAGAAAGAAACGTCATGGTGCCACACACACTCAAGAGGTGCATGATCGCAAGATTTGGCTAGGCACATTGTGGGGGCATGACAGATGGTATCAAAGCGGATTCGTTGTAGATTTTGGAGAAGGTTTGTGGATCTCTTCACCACTATCTTGACAATAGATGGTATAAAATATTGAAGCATGATCTACTGCTACAGTGGTGATAGTGGATAGGGCATAGCATGAAGGAAATTTGTTGCGAAGGGAGTTCAGTGGGAACGTTCACAGACTTGGTGAACGGTTTAGTGCATCAAACTTGTTCATTGCAAACCTTGAATTATACTTATGACAGAGGTTCAATTGATAGTGTGATGAGAAGGTTGAGTTGGGTTCACACCTTGTGAAGACAGAGAGCATAGTTTGTGGTGAAACAAAGCACTTGGACATGGCGGGTGACTTCAGAACTCATCGTAAAAATTGACACATACTTTATCGTAGAGGCAAACTTGGTTGTTTTGATTCATGAAGGAAGTCAATGTCAGACCTATTGTGCACACCTTGGAGATACCAATCACAGAGTTCATTGGGTGAATTGAGCACTTGGGAAAGGAAGATAAACATAGGATTTGTCGCATGACTTGTCAGATATCTAACTACATAATTGATCACAGAAGTGAAATGCAGAGGGTGATCACATAAGTGATTGCGAAGGGGAGCAATTATGGGTTATAGCAAGGTGAAGCACTTGGATGCGTTGGAAGACTCGGAGCAACCTAGAGCAGCTTCGCAATAGGCAATTGGTTGAGCACATTTCCATCATGACATCTTCATGTCGTGCATCATCAAGAGTAGTAGTTGATTTGGTATAGGTTTTTGGTGGGTTGATCGCAACCTTTAGACAAGGTATCTCTTCACAGAGTTACAATAATTATTTAGCAACAATATGACTTGACATTTGGGTGGTGGGTGCATGGTGCCTTAAAGCAGAAGCATTCAAGGTGCAGAGATGGAAATACATTGGATATGAGTTCAACCGGTTGCATGTGAATTTTGAGACTTAGACGGATTTCTGAAGTGGACAGATAGACTTAGCCTTGTATCATATTGAAGGTCTTGTAGGCTTGTGGAGTTGTGAATGATGATTAAGGGGAGCTCATGCGGAGAGTTGGTTGCTTGGGAAAGAGGAGGTCCAAGACAACATACTTAGAACATGGTTGTAGTTAAGGATGTCATTGGAAAGGTATGGTTGGTTTTGAGTACTTGCATTTCTTAAGTGTTGTAGTGATTTCTTTAAAGGGAAGTCATATGACTTGTTGGTTCGAGTGCAATCCATTTCCGCAGTGAAAATAAACAGACTTGAGGGAGATTCAACTGGTGTAGATTCGAAGAAGTATTGTACCAGTTTCATATGCCTTGGTTGGGTGAATGTGTAAATTTCTTGGGGAGACCTACTTGGACGCGTCTTGTGGGGGACTTAGGAAAATTTGGATGTAGTTATGGAGGTGGCTTGAGGGAGTTTCCTAACTCTTTGATGAGGTGTGTTGGACAGGTCATTGTGGTGAAGTGAGAAGTGAAGTCTATACGTGTCGATTTTGAGGGCATGGATGAGGTGCCTTAGCCAAATTCATAGGGTCATGTGATGACTTGACAGTCATGACAACAGTGCTAGAGTTTCGACATTTGCAACAAGTGCAAGGAGTTTTTATTCCAAGAGACAGATGGAGTCAATAGAGAAGTCGACCAAGAATTGTTGGAATTCAACCTAAATGGGAAGAACTCAGACCAAGTGACTTGGTTGGTGTTTGCTCGCCTTTGGTATTGGACATTGGATGAGGCAGAGGGAACCTTGATGACTTGTGGATGATTGTGCAATGACTCGAAGATTCAAGAGGGTCATTGGTTGGGGTTGGAAGAAGTATTGGTGTGAACATGCCTACAACATGGAAGTTCTTTGAGGTGACTCATTCTACATGGGGATCTTTGGACAGTTCCTTGGGATGTTTTTAGGAGTGTTGGAATGTTTTCCACACCTTCATCACAAACATTGAGTTTCATTGAGGCGACTTAACGAAAGGAGGCAAGTTCAGGACTTGCCTTCGTTTGGAGGATTATACGGCCTTGAAAATTGTAGCATGAAGATATTCTTGGGCATGGAAGTTTCTCTTGCATTGGGTAGCATGGTTGAGGTTGATGACTAACCATTCCAAGGCATATAGAGGCAGACACGACAACATGGTTGGGTGATGAAGTAGTGAGGCAAAGGCGGTCTAAACGTGTATTTCTTGGGGAAGATTGGATAATTGTGCCATGAGGTGGAAAATGGAGTCAATTTGTCGCATATGAATTTGCTTTGAGGTTAATCCATAGTGGATCAAGGTGATGGGCGACCTTTCCTTGGTATGATATCATTGTGAAAATGGACCGAATTGTAGAAGGAAGTCAGAGTATGAACACACCAGTTGGCTCAAAGTGTAGTACTTAGACATTGCGGAGGATCTCCTTGAACGAAGATTAGATGATGGTAGTATTAGTGAGGTAAGGATGGACACTTGCCTTAGTGCTTGGATTTGGATGGATTTATGGATAGCAGACAAAAAAGACTTGGTTTGGGCATGGATATGCACATTTCAAGAAATGGATGTGACAGTTGGACTAGCTACAAAACCAATGCAGGACTTGAGGAATGCAGTGTGCACAAACATGGAAGAGTTGGTTGAAGTATGGATGCAACAACAAGTTCATAGAAGTTCAATACTTAGATAGTTTTTTATTTTTGGTTGAGGTTACAACAACAATTGAGTCAGCAACAACAACAATAGAACAAAGAGTGATCATCATAGTAGGGTTGTTGGTTGTGGAGCCTGATTATATTCTTGATTTAGAGGCCTTTGTTTTCAACCATGTTTATACCCCATGAATATTTTACACCCCAAAAGAATGTACACTCCTCCACGCAGGGGAGTGCAGGGGGGGCTTGCCCCTCTTGCAGGGTACGGGGGAAAGCGGGGGTTCGGGGGTGAAGCCCTTGAAGGAAAAATCGCCTTGTAAATGTATATTGTAATTTCATAGTAAAACTGGACCATTCATTATAAGGTCACAAATCTGACAATAGAAGTTATGTTAGGGTTCTTTTCCCTAGAAGTAAACCCTCTTTTATGAGGGAAATGTATTGTGGTTATGTATCATTGCGAGACTATGAGAGAAAGAAGAGGAAGTTACAATGGGTATGTTGTAGGTTGTATCCCTTCATTTGTTGGATAATAATAAATGAAGGACCTGGAAATTTCTCTAGTGGACGTAGCTCACACTGGGTGAACCACGTATATCTATGTCTCCATTGTATTATGTATCTTTCGTGTCTTATTTCCGCATTTGTTTTTATTTTATTGATCTATGATCCTATTTTTCTAAAAATGGTAGTGGAAACTTAGACATTGCAAACATAGTTGGGGATGAGACATATTTCCATCGTAGTGGATAGTTTCGTCGCACACAACTCTATGCAGAAGGAAGTGTGGATGGTTTCACATGTTGCAGATGATTGTATCCCAAGTTGAAAACTTAGGGTTTCCACTTTGCAAGGAAACTTGGGGTTTCCACTTTGACATAATTTTGGGGTTTCCAGTTGGAATGAAACTTTGGGTTTCCAACAGACTTAGTTGCATCGAAGGCACGATTTTGGGAAGAGACTTGGAGATTGCATATTTTGTGGATTTTTTCAAGGATGACAACGACTTAAGATGGGAAAGGATGTAAGGCCTATGGCACCAAGCCTGGGCACATGCATTTTCACCACAGACCTAAACGAAGGAAATAGAGCATTTAGGATACTCGGTGCGAATTAAGAGATATAAGTCTTCATATAGGGGAGAGTTTGGGTTGACTCAAAGATCTGAGAGGGTCGTTGATTGGGGTTGGAAAAAGTATTGGTGCAAACATGCCTAAGGCATGGAAGTTCTTTGAGGTGACTCATTCTAACTGAGGCACTTTGGACAGTTCTTTGGGATGTTTTGAGGAGTGTGGGAATGTTTTCCACACTCATCGCAAACGTTGAGTTGCGTTGAGGTGACTTAATGAAAGGAGGCAAGTTCAGGACTTGTCTTCGTTTGGAGGATTGTACGGACAAGAAAATTGTAGCGTGAAGAGATTACTTGGGCATGGAGGTTTCTATTGCTTTGGGAAGTATGGTTGATGTTGAAGCCTAACCATTCCAAGGCATAGAGAGGCATACATGACAACATGTCTGGGTGATGAAGTAGTGAGGCAAAGACAATCTAAACATGTAGTTCTTGGGGTATATTGGATAAGTGTGCCATGAGGTGGACAATGGAGTCAATTTATCGCGGATGACTTTGCTTTGAGGTGAATTCATAGTGGGGCAAGGTGAAGGGCGACCTTGCCTTGGTATGATATTGTTGTGAAAATGGACTGAATTGTAGAAGGGAGTTAGAGTATGAACACGCTAGTAGGTTCAAATTGTAGTACTTAGACATTTTGGAGGATCTTCTTGAACGAAGATAGAATGATGGTAGTAGTAGTGAGGTAAGGATGGAGTCTTTGGAGTTGGATGGAGTAATGGATAGGCAGACAAAAAAGACTAAGTTTGGGCATGGAGATGCACATTTCAAGAAATGGATGTGACGGTTGGACTAGCTACCAAACCAATGCAGGACTTGAGGCATGCAGTGTGTGGAGACATGGCAGAGTTGGTTGAAGTATGGATGCAACAAAAATTTCATAGAATTTCAACAATTAGACATTTTTTAAGTTTTGGTTGAGGTTGCAACAACAATTGAGTCAGTAGTAACAACAACAGAACGAAGAGTGATTGTCGTAGTAGGGCAGTGGAGACATATACATTGCAAAAAAAGTTGGGGAGGAGACGTATTTCCATCGTAGTAGGTAGTTTGGTCGCACACAAATCTACATAGAGGGAAGTGCGGATGGTTTCACAAGTTGTGGATGATTTCATCGAAAGTCGAAAAATTTGGGTTTCCACTTTTCAAGGAAACTTGGGGTTTCCACTTTGACAAAATTTTGGGGTTTCCATTTGGAATGAAACTTTGGGTTTCCAACAGACTTAGTTGCATTGAAGGCATGATTTTAGGAAGAGACTTGGAGATCACATATTTTGTGGATGTTGTCAAGGATGACAACGAATTTAGGTGGGGAAGGATGTAATTCCTATGGTGCCAATCCTGGGCACGTGCATTTCCACCATAGAACGAAACAAAGGAAATAGGGAAGGTAGGATACTCGGTGCGAATGAGGAGATATAAGTATTCATATAGGGAAGAGTTGGGGTTCCTTGGGCATGCGACGTTCCAAGAAGTAACTCCACTCAAGGTGCCTTACAAAACAAGTCAAATGACATACGATTTGATGAAGGGTTGAGGGCATGACATGGGTGCTCCACCAACGAAGGAAAATTGGCTAAGGCATGTGGGACACACTTAGGAAATTAGAATTGACTAACCTAAGGGGCACATGCACCCAAGATGATGAGTCGATCAAACAGATCAGTGGATTGAACAGGTGACAGAACAAAGCGTTTAATGGGTTAGTTTGGAAATATTATTGAATGCGCCTACATGAGGAGTCGACTCAAACTTGTGAAGGGGTACGACTTGGTGAACTGATAGGTCAAATCACCCATGGGAAAAGAGACATGATGAATGGGCGCCTATAAAGGAAAGATGGCGAAAAAACAAGAAGGAATATTTGGAAGAGAGCAAGAAGAGTTCTACAGTTCTGAGATGGGCTTAGAGGAAGAGGGGTGAGCTCCATCAAGGAGCCAAGTCACTCCACATAGGAGGAATTTTGTTTCCTTGAGGTGGAATTGGTGGATAGAGTGGGGTTAAATTCTCTTGGGCCAATTTTTGGGAAGTTTGGAAATGCAAGTATGTTGAAGGAATGTGTGAGGTAGAACCGAAATATGTGAAGTCTATATAAACAAAGAGATAAATGGTATGTAGTTGAGGGCATGTCCGAGGTGCATTGCAAGAGGTTGCAAATACAGTTTGAACAAAGAGTCTTAGTATGAAGAATATTTGTATGAGTGTATTGATGAGGTGAGGTGAGTTGTGTGACTTTGTCGAAATTGTAAAATGAGATAGTAGTGCTCATGTTGTAATTGTTTCAAAATAAAAAAGACTTAGCCGAGAGTTAGGATTGAATTTTTTTGCCTGCACTATATATATGTTTCTATTGTCTGTTTCATTTTTTTCCTCTTAGATCCTCATGTTCATGGATGTATGTGTAAATTCTAACCTTGTACAATGTCTACTGTAAATAGATATTCAGAAAAGAACAAAAAATATACAATGGAAAATAAAAACATTACACAGAGATTTTTCCCCTGGAAACCCAAATCGGGAAAACCAACATATATTATATGCATTCATTGTGTTACATTGTTTACAATAAAATATACATATAGGAGCTAGCGACATCCAAAACCCTAACCCAATGACCTGGATTAGTCCAAAAACCTAATTCCTTAACCGGAAATAGAAAACCATCGGCAAAAACCATGTGTCGAAAAAACCACCT